>REGM01000015.1:1507520-1536548 GCA_004194415.1 Aurelia aurita | reverse complement strand
CCTTCCTTCCTTCCTTCCTTCCTTCCTTCCTTCCTTCTTTCCTTCCTTCCTTCCTTTCTTCCTTCCTTGCTTCCTTCGCTTTTCATTAATCAATACTGTCACAAAAAAGCTTCACGGTTGCGTGGGAGTGTGAAGGCGCACACTTGCGCTGCTATGTGGCCTGGACACTAATGACTCATCATTGCTTTCTTTGTGGACATAATGCCTGAATTATACGAAAGATTGAAGAGAAAAATTTGTAAGAAAATAGAGTAAAAAATATAGTTTAGATTTCTGCCATACTGTTGTACAAATTGAGTAATCTTGGACTGGATCTCGGGACTTGGGATATGGTTCTCCTGAAAAGATAAATAACCGAATATTTGCATTAATGGAAATGTCGTCTAGGGAAAAAGCAAGAAGGTTTTGGTTCAGGAAAGGGGCATACAAAAATAAGGATATGGCAGAAATTTGGCAGGAGTGCTAGCGACTCTAGTGAAGGGCATTTATTGTTCCTTTCCAAACAAACTACGTTTGAGCATTTATTTCACGTCTTTGTCAAGGATAATTCTTTGTTAAAACTTTCAAAATGAGGGCGGGATTTTGATAAGAATATAACCTTCCATCTATTTCTCTCTGGTAAGCATCACAGCGGGCACTATTGATGAGCAAGCACAATATTTACATATATCGACTAGGGATGTATAGGTTTTGGGAAATCTAGTCCTATATCATATTCTGGAATGAAAACAGGTCTTCAACTTATGGTAACTGCTGTCTCTACTCTTAATGTGTACATTATCACGCAATATTTGCAGAATAAACAATGTATCAATTTTGGAGGAAGGGAGGATTCTTTCTCAACAGTAAACAACCAAGCTGCTTTCATACGCATGAACGTGCATTCTTTCGATCTTTAAGAGTAACATAGGTGCACATTGGGATAAATCTGAGCAGGACCCATCGAATATTTATTACATAAAAAAAATAAACTATGAATATGAGCCAATGTTTACTAACCTTCGAGGACGGAAGCGACGTTGTTGAAGGCAGATCAAATAAGATTGGTGGAGGCAATTGAACGCCATCCTATTGGGAAGGAAAATATTTATAGGCAAGAATTCATGCAACACTGCTTACATAAAAAAATTCTTGACTTATGCCTTGTATTTACCAGTTAGAAGAACAGTACTTGTTGAATATGGTGTACTGAGCGTATGCTAACTGCCGTCTGGATCAATACGGAGAATTCTAAACCCGAGGTCGGTCGTAGTATAGACCGAGCTTGCAATTAGTCTATCTACAGAGAGAGCTCCTCCTTTAAGGAATTCCCCACATACAGGTTTCATAATATATTTTTCTTCTTAGTAAAATTGTATTTGTTGCGTGAATTACCTTTTGTTTATATTGTTGTAAGTTATATTGTAGTGTATGTATTTTATAGTGAAACTTGTATGTTGAGAATTTTAACATGAAAACTGAACTGAACTGCAATCTTCGAAGAATTTTGGCTTTGTGGGTTGATGGTTAAGAACGGGCCTAGGCAGTTCAACTGATGAATAGGGTCATATTTTTAACAGTTCCTTTGAGAGCCGCAGGAGGGCACGGGTATCAAAGGAGCTCTGGTCATCAGTTTAGAGAAGCATATGCAGAGCCTTTCTCTTGTTAACCGTCCCTTTTGAGTCTATGGTCCTTGGCATGGGAGGAGGGAGCTCAACAACTTTTGTCAATCAGCCACTTTTTTCGTCTAAAACCCGATTTCAAATTCAAACTCTGATACCTACCAGAATTTCCACTTTAGGAAGCTTGCTGCGAACATCTCTGAAAATAACAACAATAATTTCAGCCTATTTCATACCTCAAGGTAGGCACATAATGGAGAATGTGTATGATGAGTAAGTGTACTATGTGAGTCAAAGCAAACATCGATGTGAGTCAAAGCAAACATCGATGTGAGTCGAAGCAAACATCGATGTGAGTCAAAGCAAACATCGATGTGAGTCAAAATGTACAGGATGACTACAAGCAAAACGTCACTAAATGTGTCTAAAGTGTTAGTAAACATGAGCAAAGAATAGCCAACAAATTTGTACTACAGCATTCGTAAAAAAAAAACGGGAAAACATCAAATAAAACATTAGTAACGACAGTATAATATTTTTCAGTCGAATGTCAGCTAACAATACAATCAGAAAAAAATATCCAGGAAACACTGGCAAATGACTATTTTGATGAAGTCCGGATAATAACCGAATAAGGCACCGGCAAATCGACACTGATGAGACATACTAGTTAAACATAGAATTGAACAATATGCTATCTGATCGGACCTTTCCTTCTAAAACGCCATCTGATTGGACCCTCACTGCTGACGCCATGCAAATTAAATAAAGACATGGCATATGCCCTATCTAAACAAGTCCATTGTCTTTAACAATCAGTACAACAAATATGAAGCAAATCACCAACAAAGTTCAGCCTCGCCATCGTTCACAAAGATAGGTCTAACAAATGATGCTTCCTTTTATGTTACCGGACCTGACCTGGTCAGAAATCATGGAAATATTTCTTTGACATACCTTTTTAAACTTTCAGGATTTCCTTGATATTTCGAACAGATTGGGTTGCCGTCAATAAGCAAGTGCTTTAGTGATTCGATTGGTACTAGTCGCTCAAGTTCGTCCAAACTTTGAATCTAAAGAAGTTAAATGTGCTCATCAGTCCACAATAACACTAACAGACGACTGCGCTAAAGATGGCGTTTCAGGGATTTTATACAGGATCATGGTGAAAATTCCCTGGTGCCATCGACATGTACCATGAGACGCACAGGATCATGGTGAAAATTCCCTGGTGCCATCAACAAAGAGGTCTTGAATGTAACAAATAACTGCTACCCAATAAAAAATAATCCTTCATACGCTTGAGATAAAAGCATTCCTTATTATAACAAAGAAAGGAGCTACAAAAACAGCGAAAATATACACAGAAATAACTTTAACGCATAAGAAATTACATGATATCATCCAAAAATTCTTTCTTACCTCATTATCTTTGAGAGAAAGGATCTGAAGTTGTGGCAGCTTATCAGGTATGGTTCTAAGAACATCGAGGTTTCGTATTCGGTTTCCAGCCAGATCGAGGCCAGTTAGCTGAAAGGATTGATATCTCTTTAAGGGGCTGGGTCATGGAATTTCTGTTGAAACGGTAATCTTGCATATTTTAGGTAGGCAATATCACACAGACTGTTCGTTATTTTGTCAAACTAAATGTGTTATTTTGAAGATGAATTCTTATATTTCAGAAAAGAACAAACAAAACATTCATATGTTGTAATATTGCAGATGTGTACAGATTTGGAACAGTCACTTCGGAGTGGATTCACCCTCAACTACCAAAATAAATGCAGAAAACAATGTACACGTGCCTACACAATACCGGGCATTCCAAATAAAAGGTAACAGATATGATCAGGGCTAGCAATTACTATTATTACTATTATTAAAAGCAGGGATTATTGTGGGGTGAGTGGCTGAGCGGCTTATACGGTTTCTGTTAGGTAACTGAAGTTAACCTTGGTCGCATGCGGTCAAAATCTGGATGGGTGACCTTCCAGATGCCTGACCAAGAAACTCATTTCGCTGTCCGTCGGAAGTGACGTTAAACTAGAGGTCCCATGCCTAGATGCGGCATGCATATTAGGCCTAAATTAGCTGTAATATAGCTAGAAATCGTTCAAGCCTACTTGAAATAAAGTAATGAATGAATGAATCATGCTACTCAAATATCATGTAACGTATCCATTCTCTTAAATACCTTACACATCTTTCTTTCTAGTTTAAATCTGCTCTGACAAATATTAGACCTGATAGTCAAACTAGACCCTTACCTCTGGTCGTATTTTGTGAATGATTTCAACAAAAGCTGACATCAACCATGGCTTGTTTAAATTTCCTTGGATATTGTTTGTAGTTAAACCTAAAAACATGGTACAAATATTAATCAATGCACCATTCAAATAACGATAAAATAACTTTAAAAAAGGGTCAGTCTTAGTTTATGGAAATATCTTGTTAAAGGCTCTTATCCAACCATATGGTCCATTGCGTGCTCTGTTTTGTGCACTTTTGTGGTCTAAGAAAATGGCTGCCTCAATAGAAATCAACGAGCAAAGGCTGCTGGTTGAACAAGAGCCTTTAAAAGACTAAGATTTAATCTACTTACTTGAATCCTCTGCTAGTTTGCTTAGATTAACGGAGTTTGTTTCCACAATGAATCTTTGAGCAAGGCAATTCTGCAAAAGAAAACAAACCGAGAGGTCCATAAGATTTCATGTAAAATGCAAGCTTTGAATAAAAACCGTAAGTGGCGGACACTTAGCCAAATATTGGGGGGGGGGGGCAAAGCTATTGCTTCAGTTAAAAAGCATTGTTATTTCCATTGTTTTCAAACAAAGGTTTTTGTTTTACCCAACATTTGGGGGGAGGGAGACCGCACCCCCTCGCCCCCTAGTGCTCAACACTGAATCGCAAGTGGTAGGTGAGTTAGTGGTCAGCGTCTGCTTCGAATGGTGTTTACAGCCTTTGCCTCAGAGACCCTTTACATGAGAAATTTCAGCCCGTGCTGAGTTCAACACGGGCTGAGTTTTAACAGCATTGCTTATTTTGCTTTGCGTTTACATGATATCTCAACACGGGCTGAGACAAGTTCACATGATATGAATGCGGTCGCAAATAATAGAAGCAGGAATGCGAGCCCCATTCAAAAAGTTTATTGATTGCGGAAGTAGATTCTATTTCCTTTGTTCACATTCTAATAATTGATTTCAACACGCCCCGAGCTGAAATTATTTGCGTTTACATGGATATTTTCACTAATCTCAACCCGTGTTCAGCACGGGCTGAATAGGCGATTTGAGTTCAGCACGTGTTGAGTTTCAACTCACCACACCTCATTCTTAGCATAAAACTTCTAATGTTAAAACGGATCACATTTCCATAGACGGATAGCATTCGCCATCGATGCATGTAAAATTGATCTAACTTCCTGTCATCTGTGTACAAGCAAAATTTACTGAAAACAGAATGAAAACGTGATACTGAGATCATTATATTTCCGCCTCTGGCCGAGTTTGGATTTAAAATTTGCAACATCGCCAAACTAGTGGTGGAAAATAGAACTATTTCACCATTTTTTCGATTTTTGAAAATAAGATTCTTACAACGTAACTCCGACAGAACATATCAATTCAAGAAAATTTAGCAAAATCCCTTACCGTAAGTATTTGTTCTGTCTCACTATCAAGAACTTTTGGTGGAGGAGCAGAGCTACCTCCTCCGAATGAGCCTCCTGATTTATCTCTAATTCTTGGCGGATCGCTAGGCTTTACAAGGATGACAACCTATAGAATAAGGAGATCATGGTCAACTTCTTCCTTACTTCAAAAAGAGATAAATACATGCAATTATTTTTGTCGCTGTACTTTCTAAGATTCGAGAATCAATTCAATGCACTGAAATTAGCCAATCAAAGAGATTACTGGTGTTTAACTTTGGTCAGTGGAATAGGGCCAACGAGTACACAAGTTCTTTTTGCCTGAAAAAATGGTTTTTTAGCACTGATGTGCACGATCTCATAAACTCCAAGAAGGAATTGGAACACTCTCTAAAATACCTCATCAAAGATAAACAACCGTTCTTCGCTGACAAAACGATTTGTGTACTCTATGTGCCTTTCCTACTGATCAAATTAAAACTTGAGTGGGATTTCTTATGGCTAACTTCTACAGATAAGATTGGTGCACTGAACAATAATTTAGCCAAAAAGGCCTATCGTAATTGCAAGACTAAAACTTCGAAATGGCCTGTCCTCTAATTTGAAGTGTATTAGCAACTTAAAGTTTTAAACAGAGAATAAAAGATTCATTTTTCGTAAAACTGCAAAGAAAAATGACAATCCATACATCTTCTACCAAGTCTTGCAGAAGTGGCATTTTAGTTAGAACTCAAGCTACAGTATTTTGTTAGCATTATAAAGTTTTTCGAAGTTTTCACCATCATGGAATCTGCTTAGTATTTCCTATAGTGGCTCTTCTCAAGCTTCTAATTGAGAAGATCTAATTGAGACATTACATACCTTTGATCCATCACGACAAGTGATTCTGTGACTTTTGCTTTTAAGTGCATCTGCTACAGTTTTGTCATCCACAAAGAAACAAGCGGTGTCTCCCATATTATGGAACTGAAAAAGATAAAGGATTGTCTTGGATACGAATTGTCAAAGCTGACAATCTTAGGGTGTGTTTGATTGGCACCAATTCTGAAAACGGTAGACTTGGTAGACTCGGAATCTGTGTTTGATTGACTCAGAAATTCTCAAAACGGTAGGTTTGGTAGGTTTGGAATGCCTTCTGAACCTTCTGCTTCAAAAGGCAGAAGGTTTGGTAGACTTTGGAGAGATTCTCATTTTCATTAGCAAACCTTCTTGGTGAATCCGAAACCTACCGTTTTTTATTTTTGCGTTTGATTGGGAAATATATTTCCATCCCTGCGAAGTCTACTGTTTTCAGAATTTTGAAGGTTTGGAATTACCAATAAAACACACCCTTAGCGTATACTTTATCACCAAGACAGAAATGGAAGATAATTTTGGGAGAATACAGTTTATTGGTTAAATGGAGTTTAGGAAAAAGTCTGTTGCATGGAGAAAGAGAAAATTACGGTACAGTAACAACCAATGACTGGCAACATCTCAGTTAAATTTGTATATGATTCATATTTTGTAGTACACCAGGACCCAGGTTACCTCAACACATTCAAACGGCTCTGTAATTAAATTCTTGAGTTTTGTTATCAGCCAGTTTCTTTCATGCTTCCTGCCACCAGGGATCTATTAAAAAGAAAGAGTCAGCATATACCGGGTGAGTCAGGAAAAACGTGGGGTGTTTGCCAATTTTTATTGATGCACTTTAATTTGCAAATTCGTTTCTTTAAAGTTCATTGCATAGAAGAAAAGCTAACTTAGATATGAAAATTTGTTTGATCGAAATCGGTCTTTCCGTTCCAGAATTACGAGCGATTTTAGTAAAATGGTGTTTCGCAAGATTGCTAAAATATGCCTTCAATTAAATTCATATTCATGCATGCGTGACCTTCTAAACCATGACAAACATATTGTTTCTCTACCAAAAAATTTCCTTTCCTTTTTGTTGCCTTAAAAGGCAACGCCGGTTCAATATGGCCGGTTCAATATGGCTGTCTTCGGGATTCATGACCCAATAGGTTTATCTTTTCTTACTCAACTTAGAGTTGGTCTTAGCAAATTAAACTTTCACAAATTTAAGCACAATTTTGAAGATACTGTAAACCCAATGTGCCCTTCGAATGACGGCATTGAGGATGCAGAACACTTCTTGTTGCTTTGCCCTGCCTTTGATGCTCAACGACGAGATCTTCTCGCTGGAGTTTTTGATGTAGTACGACCATTTGGACATAGTAATCTTTCAAATAAGGTCCTAACTCAGCTTTTGCCATATGGCGATGAAAAACTTCTCCAATTACCCCAATAGAAATATTCTCACAGTTCATCCACAAAACTGGTCGGTTTGAGGAAGGTCGTTCCAAACTATAGATGTACACCACGTAACCACAAAGTCCCCATCCGTAAATAGACGTCTCTTTCGTTTATAAAGTCTGTTGCATTTTAGATGGCAGGTATTTACATTAAAGAAACTTAAAAGATAAGTATTTTCCACTGGTTACTTTTCCTTACCACTATTTTGATCTGACATCTAATATGAAACAGACTTAGGTACTAGATCGTTCTTATTTCTGTCATGTGTTGTTTAGTTGTGTAGTTTCAGTAGTTTTTTTTTTGTTTTTTATCTCTATGTAATTGCCTCGGGGTAGACACAGCCCTTTGCTCCCTGGGGATATTCGTTCTAGTAGTATTGTAGAGTAATTATTGTAAGTAGTGTAGGTCGTAATATGTATTGTATAGCATTTTATTGGATTATATAAAAAATAAAATAAAATATGGCTTCGAAAAATACAGCTTTCGCAGACCTATCAAGAGCAAATCAAATCATTCTGTTGCTGGTCTGAGGAGCTGTATTTTTGAACACCATATAATAATTCCAGGGCATTCAACACAACTGATATACATTTCTTACATTGTTTTCTTACAGTGGTATTACTTACAATGACTTTAAACCATCTGGAATCAAAGGATTCTCTTTGATTACCAAAATCTCTGTGTCCTCTGTTATTGTAACCCCTTCTGTTGTTACGTCTTCCACCATAAGGTGTACTGAAATGAAATTGTTATTTTATTATAAATTTCTTGTATCCATTGTATCCATGCAAGGCACACACATGAAAAAGGCTCTGAAAGCTTTCGCCGTGTATGTGATTTTAAAAAGTCACTGCATTTCCTTACAAAACGAATTGCAATTGATCTGTAATGTATTGATCTAATAATAGCAAAGCAGCCAGCAAGGTTGTAGAGTTATATTGCTGGCTTACAGTATGAGCAAATACAGTAGTCGTCATACTCAGTATGAGGACTACTGTATTTGCTGTGTTCATGTTTACCATTACAACTTTAAAGATTTCTATCTAAAAGGGCCTTTGCAAGGAGCATGCTTTGTGGATACATTCTTTTGTGGTCTCTTAGTCGTCGCGATTTTAATGCTCCACTAAAATGGCTGACAACAAAGAGATGGCAAGTGCAAGGCATGCCGGTTGCAGTGGCGGACACTTTGCGAAATATTGGAGAGGGGGGGCAACGCTATTGTTTTGGTTAAAAAGCATTGTTTATTTCTATTGTTTTCAAACAAAAGGTCATTGTTCTTTCCAACATTGGGGTGACCGCACCCCCTCACACCCTCGCTCCATTTAGTGTCCGCCATTGGCCAGTTGCAAAGGCTCCTTTAACACAACAAGCTTGAAAACAAGCCCCAGTTGTGTTACTGTAATTTCCTACCATACCAAGTGTAACAAAAAGTAGCTTTGCCTTCTGAAATTCTGACAGCCAATATAAAATAAACTGTTCAAACTATATATTCAAAATGATCTTGTTGAGCAATCACATGCTTATTTCTGCAATAAGTAAAGTTTTTGGCATCAAGAAAACATGAACAAATTTTAAAAGGATAGAGCTTGTCTATTTTCTGTTGATTTTTGATAGACAAATAACGATTTGGCGCATTTTGGCACAACAGGCAATAATGATACAAACTCACAAAACACATACTAGGTGTAATATGATATCCTTTGTAGGCCTTATTAATATCTAAGATTATCAGCAGCTGCCCTGATGATGGCCTTGTGGCCAAAACTAAATAGCAGATAACTGAATAAAAATAACATAGCGCAAAAGATCAACTCGATGCCTACTCTTTGAAGATGTTGTCCCTCTCCTTCATCATTCACTATTATAGATATCAGATTATCAGCATAGATACTTAAAAAATGGAAAACAACTCACTATCTGCTTCCTGTTTGGTTCCCAGTGCCCATTGAGACATCCTCGTCATCTCCTTCATCTGATTCTAAGAGCCTTGAGTATGGCGTCACATTATTTCTACCTCTGCCTCTGCCTCTCCCTCTGTCATTGTATCTTCCACCTCCTATGGAGCAGAAGGGATTTCAAAGATGATCTATAGAATTTCCTTCATTAGGCACCCTTACATTCTCGATCAATATTATCACAATGACCTATAAAAACTTAATCCATAAACTATTTCAAATAAGTAAAAATAAAAGAAAATTACATATTCATAAAATCTGAAATTAGGAAATACTCTAGAGCCCCTAATCCTGTAGCTACTGTAAAAGCATAAATTTTGCACTATACTGTAGTTTAAGACAACGTATTGTCTTAATGTCAGTGATCACTTTGTGGTACTTTTTTTTCATTCTTCTGTTGCTACAGCAATGACTATCAAAATTGGCATGGTTCTGACAAAAAACAACCAAGGAAGCTTTGTAATCAGTTGCATGTTACTAATTACTAAAAACCCGATCAAAATCCCAATAATTTAAGATTTTCAAATCACAAAAACTTTGCTGTCATTTTTCGAGTTATTTACCACTCAGCCCAGACTGGAAAGTTTGCTGTGCACGGCCGATTGCTCTGCTGCGCATTTTGAATTTCAGCTGCGGTTCTAGCTGCAAAATTTTCATAAAACAACAAGGAAACAATAATAGGCCTATTGTTTAAACACAAATACAGCCACACGTGCAATGTTTTGTAGTGGATTCACACTTTCAGGTTTGGAAACAATCCAATGTGCCTGAAAATTTTGCCATGCACAGGGGACGCGTTTCCGTGCATTCTTGATGAAAACACCAGCCTATTGTTTCAAAACAAAAGAATCCGCACAAATTCCTCAAGCAAAACTAAAACTTTACAGTTTGGCCAGCATGGTGTGGAAACTGTGCAGCCTATGTGGGAGATCTCCAGCATGGAGTTAGGATTTTTTATTGTTATTCTTTTGTTTTGGTTTCAACATAGGGAAAACCATAATTTCTAAAATGGTTTCCACACATATAGGGAAATGTTTGATCCTTGACCTTGTGCATTTTATAAATTGGCAGCCTTCCTATATATTAATATTATATAATAATCGTCTATCTGAAGAAATCTTGCAATGCAGAAAGAAATGCTGACATCATAGCTCTAGCTAGTCTTGCAGTGTTCCTGCTCTTCACCCCAGACAAGATCATTTTAATTTTTAGGCCTTTTTTGCCATCTTATGATTATCTCTACCTACCACCATGTCCTCGATTTCGACCTCTCCCTCTCGATCGTCCACGATAGCTATTCCCTCCTCTGTACGGTTCACTTTCTTCTTTATCCATGTGAGCATTTCCTCCGATCCTTCTCGTACCATCTCTATTTGTTGTTACTGATATTTTCGCATCATTTATCGCCTTCAGAAAATTTGACGCCATGTTTCTTCTTTGCAAAATCTATCGAGAAATGCATGATACCTCTGCGAAGGAAAAATGATCTTGAGGCTATTTCATTCACTTCAATTTAATTGTGTTTGTAAAAATTTAGCGGGAAAAGTTGTTCCAAAGTTTGCACAACAAGGAAGATGTCCCAAATGACGACAGAAAGGCAAGGTGAAGATAAAACGGTAAATAAGTTGCTAGTCAGTTTATTTAGAAAATATATGATTTTGCATAGAATAGGGTGCTCAATCGCATAGGGTGCTGCTGCTGGTCAATCAGTGAGACTCAAGAGTGGGCTCACATGTTATTTTGTGGCTTTCTGTCTGCCTCCACCCAGCAGTGAACAAATATCCTACTGTCTGCCAAAAGCTAGGAGAGAATACTACTGAGGTCCCTGAATAAAACTTGTTCAATAGCTTGGAATGTCGATTGACCAGGCCAAGAGCATAAGACTGCCATGATACGAGTTTTTGCGAGCTCAAATCAGAAGGATTTGAAATTTTATAATGTTGTCATCCTATATGTCATCCTATGGCTATGATTTGTACTTGATGAGCCTCCTGAGATTTTGGGTAGTGATCTTATTAGCCCCTTACTTGAGTGCTATCAGTGTTGCAAAGAAAACAGGGTGAAAATACCATAAGGGCTCAGGTAGCAAGTTTAGCAGTGACCATGCATAACTTCTTACATTTCCGTAAAACCATCATCAATGTCAGTGTAGCCGTGCTGTAACATCATTTTCTTTACCAGGTTAAAGATCTTATCACTGATCTACAACATGCAAAGAAAAGACAGCTTATCCAGCTCCAGAGATTGCCTACCTTACAGTATAAGAATCTCTTGGACAGAAATGATGACATCATCAATAATGAGGAATCAAATCAAGTAATATGTTCCTTGGGCGCCTTTCGTGATCAAAGGTATTCAATGCCACTGAATTAAAGATATTGTTTTGAAGAATAATGAAAGTCAGAGTTAAATTAGAAGACCATGAGATAGAGATGAGAGTTGGGACAAAGTTGTATTTATTGCAAAAGACAACATACAGAATACTCCCATAAGATTAATACTTACACTAACAGTACAAATACGACAATTAAACAATTACTCTAAAACAAAAATTAAGATACCTAAATAGTGTATAATGAATTTGAATGAATATGAAATATTCTCCCCATTCTTAGGATTAAATGCAAATTAGGATGAAATAGAGGGAAGGTGGGTGGGAAAATATTGTTACGCTGATTTTCCACAAGTTTTAGAACTGATCAGAAAACTAGAGCACAGACTTAAATAGTATTAGCAGACTGAGCCAAATATGGAAGGAGGAAATACGTTCCCAAATTTGATTGGCTGAAGGATGCTTACATGCAAGGATTACAAAATACGAAACTGCAAACCCGAATGCGTAGGATACAAAGGAACCAATTATGACACATGGTTTCTGTGGGGGAGTATCCCCGTGACTGCCATGGGAATGACCTGACAAGGTACGAGGCAACACCAAAGNCAGAATACTCCCATAAGATTAATACTAACACTAACAGTACAAATACAACAATTACAAACAATTACTCTAAAACAACAATTAAGATACCTAAATAGTGCATAATGAATTTGAATGAATATGAAATATTCTCCCCATTCTTAGGATTAAATGCAATTTAGAATGAAATAGAGGGAAGGTGGGTGGGAAAATATTTGTTACGCTGATTTTCCACAAGTTTTAGAACTGATCAGAAAACTAGAGCACAGACTTAAATAGTATTAGCAGACTGAGCCAAATATGGAAGGAGGAAATACGTTCCCAAATTTGATTGGCTGAAGGATGCTTACGTGCAAGGATTACAAAATACGAAACTGCAAACCCGAATGCGTAGGATACAAAGGAACCAATTATGACACATGGTTTCTGTGGGGGAGTATCCCCGTGACTGCCATGGGAATGACCTGACAAGGTACGAGGCAACACCAAAGCGTATTGCAACTTATGCCCAACTCACAGTTCCCTAATTTAAACTTACATTAAAGCAAATTGCCTCAATGTACACAATAAGCAGAGTAGGCTTTAAATAGACTAAACAGACACATGTGCACCTAGATCATCTATGCAGCTATGTTAGGGCTTTGGCAAGCATCTTCCATTTCAATCACTCTAAAATGGATTGGCTGGCTGTAAATCCGTTTTATATCTGTCATCTATGCATCAATTTTAATGTTGAATCACAGTGCAGGCAACAACCTTGTAGGCTGAAAATGCTATTTCATAAGTAAAAATTATCCCTGTTTATTATTTCAAAAATAGATTATTGTCTAAGCAAGCAATGTTTATTTGTTAACACAGGCTAGGTATATGGCAGCTACTGTATACAGCTGATGTGGGCCTGCGATGAGAAACTGTTTGATTTGAAAAGAGAATGCAAGAAATCTTGTCAACAACCACAAGATGCATTACAACTGAAAGAATTTCCTTGAAAGTCTCAAAGAATTTAGTATATACCAAAGTACTACGGTATTTATTATAGACAACATTATTTTTTGTGCAAACAGGTAAATTTTAAAAGGCATTTGGCTAACATTTCCGTGGGGCTGTCAACAACAGTTTGTTGCATCTACTGTAAATGTATGTTTATGTAAATGTATGCGCATTAGACCAATATCCTTTAACTAGTCAGTTCACAAACATTTCTTTAGTGCTTAGTTGACAACTAAATTGCTGTTTATTTGTGACCAGTATATTAAGAGTCAAACCAAACAAAATACATTAATTTAAATCATCTCTCAAGGACTAGACTCTTATGCAAGCTGGCCTTTGATGTGAGTGATCTTTCTATTGCCTTGGAGAAGAAGACTACTGCTGAGCTGACTAGGAAAATAAGAAGAAAGTATTTTCTACAAGGAGGTAATGCATTGACCAATTTTGTTGTATTTTAAAGGTTTTTTTCAAGTGGGAATAACAATGATTCATCAGTTGACACCATCTAATAGGCATGTCATTTTGATCTACAGTAAACTTTCAATGAAAAGTCGCTGTCAAAAATGTTTTGTTGTACTGTATGCAACTCACGCAGTTATGAAATGTTTTCTGGTAAAATCTGTGCTGGTTGGCATTCTGTATTTTGTCCATGTTATTGATCTCGTTTTGGATGTAAGTCATTTTTATGTAATTTCAAATCTTCTCCATTCCCAGACTTCCCATTTTCTTCATGGGGGATCACCTGAAACTAATAGCAAAAATTTGTGTCAGGCAAAGTATTTCTGCTGAAATTTTAGAGCATCCATCTGGAAATATTTCTCTGCCGAAAGTTCTGTTTCCGAAACTTTTCGGTTAGAATGTTTTTGTTTTCATACTGCAGTTCTTATGCTTAAGATTTACTATATCTTACTATTGCCTTGGTCCAAGCTGCTAATTTTCTTCAAGAAGCTGTTTGAATTGTAAATTCTCTTCCTAGATGATTTTCTGATAAAGAGTGTTCCAGTACATCCATTACTTCTAGAATGGTGTTTAGAGCTGAAGAAACACTGTAAAGGGTCAGGTGAAATATTTTTGTTATTTCTTGATAAGCATCATTTCTGAGTGTAAATTTAAGTGATTAATGTGTATAGCCTTGGAAACGTGGAATTAAATGTCTGAAGTTGGAACTTAAAGATAAGGAATGAAGAAACATTATATAGAAACTTTATTGCAACACAAATATGCAAAATTCATGGCCTGCCAATGTATTGAAGAACTGCATAAGATCATAACTGGAACTTGCTTGAATGGACAAAGATTTCATGCTCTTTATCAGAATCATTCTGTCGAGCTTTTTATTTGATTTTGCTTTTGTTGGCAGGAAAAGAAGCATCTACTGACATCAGCCCATTTAAACTTCTGGACAAGGAAGCTTATAATGTCAAGTACGAACCTTTTTGTACAAACTGCAAAGAGATGATTGGCCTTNACGTGTCGAAAAATCAAGCGACCAGGACAGAAAATCAAATCAATTTCGGAGCTTCTTTAGGCCTCATGGAAATCTTCCTGTGTCAGTATCTTCCTGCTAGATAGTCTGTTATATTGTGAGAATATAAAAAATTCTGGGTTTGACAAATCATCAAAATTCGAAAATTCGACTTCCTTTCAATTTTTCCTTTTTATTTGTTACATCAAAGATAAAATTTTAATTCAGTCGCATTGATTATCCAATCACTGGTTTTCAATTTATGAAATTCTGAAGTTTTATTAACTACCTGGCTTGAAGCATACTACAAAATTGCACAGAATTTTTCCTGTTAAATTTTTTAACATGGTGATTATGCCGAAACTAATCTCGTGCTCTAGTATAAGAATCAAAATTCAATACGAAATCGTAAGATTAAGAATCATGGGCACGATTTACAATGTTTTCTAAAACCCATGGTCCTAATACGGATTTTCAAGCTATTATTTCAAGATATTCCACATAACTTAGCATAATTTGTATTATTAGTAAAATTGATATTCCTGAACAAGAAAAAAGTTTGAAGCTTAGTAGCAAAACCAAATTTTGCGGATTTTAAACATCGAAACTTTCTCATACTCACTCGGTATGTTTTCGACTTTTGTTCCAGTTCTGATGGCAATAACAAAATTGCAGAAAGCAAACAAGAAGAGGAAATCATTCAAGTGACTGTCGATCCATGGCACAACGAACTGAGTAACTTTGATTTTATCAATCAATGCAAAAGATACACAGCACTACGATTTGTAAGAGAGCAGGTATGGGCATCTATTGACAATTTATTAACATTGGGAGAGCGTTTGTAATAGTTTCCTAGTTACTGGTGCATTTTCTGGCTCATCATTTCCTAGTCCTAGTTAGTGATGCTATCTAGTTCCTAGCGAGTAGGCCTCCTAGTGAGTAGAGCCACCTTGCTATGCCTCGTA
The DNA here is from genome assembly GCA_004194415.1 of Aurelia aurita. Taxonomy (NCBI): domain Eukaryota; kingdom Metazoa; phylum Cnidaria; class Scyphozoa; order Semaeostomeae; family Ulmaridae; genus Aurelia; species Aurelia aurita. Next base: position 1,520,705 of record REGM01000015.1, on the reverse strand, counting down.
GTTGTTATCCCCTCCTATTAAGTATGCCCCCCCCCCTAATTAGTGGCGCTACTTCTTAGTGGCAAATCATACGTACGTAAAGCCTCGTCCTTTTCCTTGGCAGTGCATCAATCCTGCATTCTACTTTGTGGTGCATCCAAGTTCGCAAAGCATTTATCTTTCAAAATACTTGTCTCATCAACAATTTATGGCGTGGACATCAAGTTTTATCTCTACAGGGTGTCCCAAAAAAATTGTGCCCCATTTGCCTGCAGATTGTGACGATACGGAAAAAGATCCTCGCCAAACCTGTGGATGATGTTGCTCTTCAGATGTTCAAATAAAATTTGCTACCAATCCCGTAAGAATCCATTGAAAAATGATGGAGCTATGATCTTCAATAGACCAAATTTGTCTAATGACTGAAACCAGTGGTCGGCCATTTTGTCTTACTATTTTGCAGTGATAAACAGCTTCATTGATGAACCCAAACAGAATTTTCCAATGCCATAACTCTTGCAAAAATCCAAATAATCATCAAGGAATTAATTGACATTTTTGCGAAAGCTATGAAATTGGGGGCTGTTTCAGTTCATCCATGAAGCTGTTTGTCACTGCAAAATAGTAAGACAAAATGGCCGACCGCTGGTTTCAGTCATCAGACAAATTTGGTCTTCTGAAGATCATAGCTNTTGCGAAAGCTATGAAATTGGGCTGTTTCAGTTCATCCATGAAGCTGTTTGTCACTGCAAAATAGTAAGACAAAATGGCCGACCGCTGGTTTCAGTCATCAGACAAATTTGGTCTTCTGAAGATCATAGCTCCATCATTGTTCAACGGATTTTTACTTTAATTTAACATCTGGAGAGCAAGATCATCCAACAATTTAGCAAGAATCTTTTTCCATTTCGTCACAATCTTCAGGTAAAGAGGGCACAATTTTTTTGGGACACCCTGTATAGACTTTAATATCTATTAAATTTAGTCACACCAGGAAGTTGTAGCTGAAAACAAGCTTTGTGAATTTCCCGGGGGGGGGGGTAACTTAGTACTCTGTGGTACGGGGTTGTGCCATTCAGTATCCAGTACTACCCCCCATAAATCCGGAAAATGTCAAAAAATGATACTCATAAATCCCGAAAATTTCAAAACTGGTATCCATGAATCCGGAAATTTGTCAAAAGCATACCCATAAATCCGGAAGTTTCTCAAAAAGTATACCCATAAATCTGGAACTTCTGATAAAAAGGTACCCTAAAATTGGCACAACCCCGTACCATCGCAGACTACACCGAGTACTGAAGTATCCCCTTCCTTCCCCGGGTGAATTCTTGTTAAACTACAGCATTGATTTGGTAAAAATTCCCCTGTCGAATTTTGCGCAAAAATATTTATGTTAACAAATTTGAAACAGGCTGTCAAAGACAGACATTGATATGAAGGTAGTTCTAGCGCTCAATATATTCATTTTGCTTGTTTTGCCTTCTCGAAACTGGCATAAGTTTCGATAGTAATCCAGAATCAAGGACACCATTTCGTGCAAAAAGTCTATATCATTTGTTTAGTGGACTCCATTGAATATGTGTGTCTGCTTTCTCTGGGTGACAGGGATATCGAAGAGAAAAAAATGTTGCTATCGAATTCATAAGAATATAAGAAAATACGCTAGGGATAACATACAGCTACAAAATGCCAGGGAAAAATCTTAGTTAAAACATCAACAGAATAGTCTAATAAACAAACTCTCTTGAAAACCTGACAGAAATTCTAATTGTATCATTCATTAAAATTTGTTATCAACATTGAAAAATATGAACAATTTGTTGTTCATAGTTTATAGTACTGGCTCTCGTGAGCAATCATAGACCTCTTGATCTCTTGAATGTTTCTGCAACCTATTAAAGCAGATGAGAGAAATGATTACTTGATAAGTTAAGGAAGAGAAATGGGAAACTATAACTCTGTAGTTCTGGCAGTTCAAAAAGATAACTTCTTGAAATTATCAATGAGTTTGCTTTCTGCATCCAATAGAATATCATGCTTCTGCCTTATTAATCAAATGATACAACAAAAGTGGGAAACGTGTAATAAGAGAAAACCAGACACAAATTACCTAGTCAGAGAGGTTGCAGGAGCTGAACATTTCCAGAGATGGGAATACATTAGGATTTTAAGACCCGGCGGAGGATCTTTGACTTTCATTTGTATGAAGGTGTGTCCACCAAGAAATATCTTTCCACTTGGCGCCAGAATTACCCTCAAAACAATAGCCAATTCTGGGAAAATTCTGTGTACGAAATACCCCTTTTTGACCACAAGCTCTAGAAAAATGGCCTTCTTCGATAGCAGGCGCTAGAAAAAAGAGGCGAAAACGATACCCAGGAAAATGGCACATCCCGGTCGGACAAATATTCCCCGCATCCCGGGTTTTAGTTCTTCCAATAATTCAATATTGACTCAAGAAACAATTTAGTTGTTGGCGATCCATAAACTTTGTTTCTCACAATTTCATTATGACCTATGCTGAAACTGGTAAGACCAAAACTGCTGATCCTTAAAATCTGCAATAAAGATATCATATTGTTATTGACTTATTCACGTACAAATGAGCTGAATTTATCCTTGACTTACCTGATAGTTTCATGGCTCTTTCAAATTCATTTTGAAGAAGTTCAAGCACACGCTTTACACCAGCTTCTCCCTAAAATTAAAAGGAAACATTGTAAGTTGGTTGTAAGCCTTATCATATAACAGATACCAATAGTCAGTCACTGCTGCGTATAATCGAAAAAGTGGTTTTCAAGATATTTTCACGAGTTCTGCTCCCTGTTTCCAAAGTTTATGTTCGTTGAACACATAAGTATATTGGCTTTTTAGACGAAGAAAACAATTGCGAGTGCTCCTTTTAGGGTGTGTTTGATTGGTACCAATTCTGAAAATGGTAGACTTGGTAGACTCGGAATTTGTGTTTGATTGACTCCGAAATTCTCAAAACGGTAGGTTTGGTAGGTTTGGAAGGCCTTCTGAACCTTCTGCCCCAAAAGGCTGAAGGTTTGGCAGACTTTGGAGGAATTATCGTTTTCATTAGCAAACCCTGGTGGTGAATCCGAAACCTACCGTTTTAAGATTTTTGTGTTTGATTGGGAAATATATTTCCGTCTCTGCGAAGTCTACTGTTTTCAGAATCTGGTAGGTTTGGAATTACCGATCAAACACGCCCTTATACTCAGCGATGACGGAAGACTCCTGTTGGGGTCAAGGTTGATTTCGCCCATCGCTTGTTCATCTCTACATCCCAACATCGCAATTTCTCATTCAACACAAGGATTAATGCTGCTTCGCAGCAATCAAAATACAAAACTTGATCAACTGAGGTTTACTTACATCGTAGGAAAGACCCCAAATAACAGGCCTTCCGATAAAGACAGCCCTTGCTCCCAATGCAATTGCTTTAAATGCATCAGTGCCAAGTCGTATGCCTCCATCTAAAAATACTTCCACTTTACCATTGACTGCTTCGATGATTTCTGGCAAAACTTCGATCTATAAAGCAACGCAATTTTCGTTTCACAATCGATTTTGAAAATAAGCAAACACGGGCCAAAGATAGCACCGAATGGGAACAGTCTGAGAACGTAGTTTATGTAGTTTAGGTGGTTCCGATTTTCAGACCTCCGTCCCCTTTCTACGCTTTTTGATTAGGAGAAACAGGCATTTTTTATAAGAGTGTACGCTTTTGGTTTGACCCTCCTCCCCCATTAGTGCGTACGTATGTTTTGGATGTCCCTTTACGGAAATTGGTTTTTATAGGAATTTTAAGAGTTTTTTGGAAGGAGAATTCTTCACGGAAGTATTCAACACATTATGGAACAATGAGATCTTTTAGGCCCAAATCCAACCGCGCGATAAGTACCAAACCCTTTTTGCCAATACAATGAACAAGTTAGCCATCCAGGTTTCAGAAAAAGAAGGTTTGGTAAAAAATATGCCCAAAGGGGTAACTCCCATTAATTCCTGACCGGGGGTCCAGTCAGGGTTAAAGAAGGCGAAAGCATTTAGAAATTACCCTCAAATGGTAGCATATTTTACAGAAACCCGCACATGGTAATTCGTGGGCCTAAAAATGGATCATTTGGTAGCATCTAGTGATTTTCTGCAGTGTTTGATAATGTTCAACTGTACAAACTGATGAAGCAAAGCAAGAGAACTGCAAAATTCATCGAAGAACATTGCTGCAATGCAACTATTAGCCTGCATAAGCCTCGACCATATTGTCATGCTTCGGAGCGCACTGAGTTGAAATCTTATTATTGGCAAGGAATCTTAGAATACCTGCAATAGACAATAACGCTAAAGAAGGCGGCCGCGCAAAGCATGCTGGTAGAAAGCTCCCTGACGACCACCTAACGACATACGAATTTTGGTCTGCTGTTTCGACTAGCTAGCTGTGGTAAAATCTGGAACAAGTAATCAATGAAAACAAATAGGAAATTTTTTTAATTCGAACACGAATTTTAAATTCGAATCAAAAATTTACTTGTTTTGCTTTTGAAAGGTTTCCTTTCGAACCATGTTGCATTCGAATTCAAGGTCGATTCGAATTCAAGCTAGCTATTCGAAACAGCAGACTGGAATTTTACGATTTTAGGTAGTCGTCAGGGAGCTTTTTACCAGAATGCTTTGCAGTGAAACACACAAAAGTCTTTGGAGCCGCCATTTTTAGCATTATTGTCTATTGGTAGTATGCGTTTGGTTTTGGTACATATAGGGCCATTTGGTAGCCATTCGGTAAGACTAAACCGATGGACCCCCTGTTGGGCCATAATGAGCTGCCCCTTTGATATACCAATGGCATGGTGTCCGAAGTAAGCACCTATACGACATTAAATGTTTAATAATGTGAGATCTTCGTACCGTTGACGCTACTCCATCCAGCTGACGTCCACCATGATTAGAAACAATTATTCCATCGACACCATGCTCCACAGCCTCCACCGCAGCTTCTCTAGTCAACACACCTTTTACTAGAATCGGCAATGATGTAATCGTCTTTAACCACTCAATATGCTCCCAATTCAGTGATGGATCAATTAAATCCTGCGCGCACACTGTTAGGCCAGAATCTTTGTCACTATTGACTCCTTCGGCGTGCTTATCCTCTTGTTTATAGTTGGACAGTGACAAATGAGATGGCAAATTGAATTTGAAACGAACATCGTTCAATCTTTGACCAAAGACGGGGGAATCCACAGTAATCGCAATAGCTTTGTAGCCAGCCTTCTCTGCTCGCTTTACTAGGTCGATGACAACATCGCGGTCTTTGTAAACATACAATTGGCACCAACGTAAGGCTCCTGGAGCTGCATCGCTAACTTCTTCAATACTGCAGGTGGAAAATGAGCTAAGTGTCATGCATGTCCCAAAAGCAGCAGCAGCTACAATAAAATTGAGATGTTCTATTTGAAATTAATCTTAAAGGCGCACACAGATGTCTAGACTCGCCCCAAGTCTATTTCATGAAGTCAGTCTGATTGATCCCTTTCTCATAGTTCCCGGATCCGCCATTCCAACATTCCGTAATTCCCTTGTGTTCCGTAACGGAAAGCTGGAATGGCGGATCCGGGAACTATGGGAAAGGGATCAATCAGACGGACTTCGTGAAATAGACTTGGGGCAAGTCTAACAGATGTCTCACATGCAAAATACGAGATTACATGTTGCTTGGAATTTCAATTCAATTCAGTACAGGAAACCGAGGCAAAGCTGCAGTGAATCTGTGATCAAGATGGCAATGAGCAAGACGCAACAAAGACAAAAACAACAGCCATCATAAAAACTTTGTTAAATTCTTCTATACCATACAACTAAGCCACATGCCAAGGCTTTCAGCGGCAGGTAAGGCAATCTTCAACAGTTTTCTGCACTTCTCGTAGCAATGGTTACGTGGCTAGGCACATTACGAACGTAGGCGGGAAAATGCGTTGACATGTGCGTCCATGGGGCGTCCATCCATGTGCGCCTTTAAAGGCATTAGATTAGTAAACAAGTAGAATTGCTCCAAGTATATTTCCTGCTAAATTCGCGTTTACTGAATTAACTTTTTTGGAAACGACGCGAGGTTAGAAAATAGAAACGACGCGAACGGAAAAGCGAAATGGACTTGTGGATATATATTGGAAGTTCATGAATGATTAATGAGATTTCTAATATCCAGTAAACAGAATTATGTCCACTATCAATTCGTTGATTCAAACTTGAGCCAATCAGCGATCTCAGAATGCAATAGAGGGCAGACATGCGCAACAACTGTGAGATGTTCAGGGTAAGAGTGAAAATCGTTAACAAAAGATCTGGTCTTTGAAGAAGTACCAACCCTTTATGCTCTTGGATCATGCTTTCTTTGGAGAATAAACAGAGTCGGATGCAGATCACAACCTTGATACAACGGTCATTACTCCTCCTGCCCAAAACGGTCGACGGTTGAGATTTCGAGAAGACTATTTGGGGCATGGCATGAGAACGAGGTTGAGTCAGATCAATGGTTATCATCTTTATGAATTTCGATGAACAGCAAATACTGAAGCATGCCTAATTCTATCCTTGTTTAGTCTTATTTACCCAATCAGTGTGTAGTGTCACGAAAGTGTGCCTTCAAAGCAGACACTCATTTTTGTCTCGATTGAGATTTGCGATAACGTAAAATTACTCATGCAAAACACTTTAATGTACAATAATGCTAAAGATTGCGGCCGCGCAAAGCATGCTGGTAAAAAGCTCCCTGACCACCACCTAACGACACACAAATTTTGGTCTGCCGTTTCTATTAGCTAGCTTTGGTAAAGCTCGGCGAGGGACGAATCACTGATTTTTTTTCGTACACCTTCATTGAAATCACACAAAAATCACACAAAAATCCCACAAAAACTCACAAAAAAATCACAAAATCACAAAAATAATCATGCTGGTAAAAAGCTCCCTGACGACCACCTAACGACATACAAATTTTGGTCTGCCGTTTCGACTAGCTAGCTGTGGTAAAGTCTGGAACAAGTAATCAATGTAAACAAATAGGAAATTTTTTTAATTCGAACGCGAATTTTGAATTCGAATCAAAACTTTACTTGTTTTGCTTTTGAAAGGTTTCCTTTCGAACCATGTTGCATTCGAATTTAAGGTCGATTCGAATTCAAGCTAGCTATTCGAAACAGCAGACTGGAATTTTACGATTGTAGGTAGTCGTCAGGGAGCTTTTTACCAGCATGCTTTGCAGTGAAACACACAAAAGTCTTTGGAGCTGCCATTTTTAGCGTTATTGTCTATTGGTAGTATGCGTTTGGTACAAATAGGGCCATTTGGTAGCCATTCGGTAAGACTAAACCGATGGACTTGTGGGCCATAATGAGCTGCCCCTTTGATATCCCTATGGCATGGTGTCCGAAGTAAGCACCTCTATGACATTAAATGTTTAATAATGTGAGATCTTCATACCGTTGACGCTACTCCATCCAGCTGACGGCCACCATGATTAGAAACAATTATTCCATCGACACCATGCTCCAAAGCCTCCACCGCAGCTTCTCTAGTCAACACACCTTTTACTAGAATCGGCAATGATGTAATCGTCTTTAACCACTCAATATGCTTCCAATTCATTGATGGATCAATTAAATCCTGCGCGCACACTGTTAGGCCAGAATCTTTGTCACTATTGACTCCTTCGGCGTGCTTATCCTCTTGTTTATAGTTGGACAGTGACAAATGGGATGGCAAATTGAATGTGAACCGAACATCGTTCAATCTTTGACCAAAGACGGGGGAATCCACAGTAATCGCTATAGCTTTGTAGCCAGCCTTCTCTGCTCGCTTTACTAGGTCGATGACAACATCGCGGTCTTTGTAAACATACAATTGGCACCAACGTAAGGCTCCTGGAGCTGCATCGCTAACTTCTTCAATACTGCAGGTGGAAAATGAGCTAAGTGTCATGCATGTCCCAAAAGCAGCAGCAGCTACAATAAAATTGAGATGTTCTATTTGAAATTAAAGGAAACATTCCGTAATTCCGTTGTGTTCCGTAACGGAAAGCTGGAATGGCAGATCCGGGAACTATGGGAAAGGGATCGGTCAGACGGACTTCATGAAATAGACTTGGGGCAAGTCTAACAGATGTCTCACATGCAAAATACGAGATTTCATGTTGCTTGGAATTTCAATCCAATTAAGTACAGGAAACCGAGGCAAAGCTGCAGTGAATCTGTGATCAAGATGGCAATGAGCAAGACGCAACAGAGACAAAAACAAGGGCCATCATAAAAACTTTGTTAAAATCTTCTATACCATAAAACTAAGCCACATACCAAGGCTTTCAGCGGCAGGTAAGGCAATCTTGGACAGTTTTCTGCACTTCTCGTAGCAATGGTTACGTGGCTACGCCCATTACGAAAGTAGGCGGGAAAATGCGTTGACATGTGCGTCCATCCATGTGCGCCTTTGAACGCATTAGATTGGTAAACAAGTAGACTTGCTCCAAGTATATTTCGTGCTAAATTCGCGTTTACTGAATTAACTTTTTTGGTGCCTCTGCAAAAGAGAAACGACGCGAACGGAAAAGCGAAATGAACTTGTGGATATATATTGGAAGTTCATGAATGATTAATGAGATTTCTAATATCCGGTGGACAGAATTCTGTCCACTATCAATTCGTTGATTCAAACTTGAGCCAATCAGCGATCTCAGAATGCAATAGAGGGCAGACAACAACTGTGAGATGTTCAGGGTAAGAGTGAAAATCGTTAACAAAAGATCTGGTCTTTGAATAAGTACCAACCCTTTATGCTCTTGGATCATGCTTTCTTTGGAGAATAAACAGAGTCAGATGGTTATCATCTTTATGAATTTCGATGAACAGCGAAATTACTGAGGCTTGCCTAATTCTATTCTTTTTTATTGTTTTGTTTACCCAATCAGTGTGTAGTGTCACGAAAGTGTGCCTTCAAAGCAGACACTCATTTTGGTCTCGATTGAGATTTGCGATAACGTAAAATTACTCTCATGCAAAACACTTTAATGGACAATAACGCTAAAGATGGCGGCCGCACAAAGCATGCTGGTAAAAAGCTCCCTGATCATCACCTAACGACATACAAATTTTGGTCTGCCGTTTCTATTAGCTAGCTTTGGTAAAGTTCGGAACAAGGAGTCAATGTAAACAAATAGGAACATTGTAAGTCGAACGCGAATCTTCAATTCGAATCAAAACATTAATTTTTCTGCTTTAAAAAGTTTTACTTTCAAACCATGTTGCATTCGAATTCAAGGTCGATTCGAATTCAAGCCAGCTAGTCGAAACGGCAGACCAGAATTTTTATGTCGTTAGGTGGTCGTCAGGGAGCTTTTGCCAGCATGCTTTGCAGCAAAGCACAACAAAGTCTTTGGAGGCGCCATCTTTGCCGTTATTGTCTATTGTTTTTATTCTCGTACATTTTCACGTGACATCTAATTTGAGACAGACTTTAGTTGGTCCAGAAGATGTCCGCTGCATAAGGAGGTTTGCTGTAATCACCTTTAGCAGTTGCGAGTTCCCCATCTGGATGGGCCATCTTCTGCATGGCAGTTGGTGCTATGCAAATGGGGAATTCAACTCTCTGACCAAGGATTGTTGTTGACATATCAATGTTGCTAACATCCTTTAGTATCATTGGTCGAATTCGTAACCTGCCAAAGAAAAATACGTCAGTCATAAGGTGGTGAAGCAATGTACCAAAATATGTCACTACACATATATTTTTTATATGAAACTAACAATTTGAGCCAGTACTGACACTGACAGTTACTTACAAAATTTTGAGTACTCAAAGTTTCTTACGAGTTTCTTACGACTTCCATAACAATCTTCATGTTTACTTCCTGTGCCCTCGTGAACATTTCAAAACGAAGTTTGTTTAAGATTTTCTTCTGTTTAGACTTTACTCAAGTACCTTCCGAGTAATATGATAGAGGAAACAAATGAAAATAAAGTAAAAATATGCTAAGGATTTCCCTTATTAAAATAAATAGTTTCTTATGTTATATTTTCTCAGTACTGGAGTTTCTTAATTTTTGTCTGTCTGAGAGTTGAGTTTATTATCAGCAGTTTGTTACAAGTGTATTTCTTAGGTGAAGTAAGCACTTTCCATTCTCCACTGGCAAAATCTCAGGTATGGACTTTGTCAATGTCTACCCTTGCTCTGTACAGTATGTCAATGTACTTGAGCTACACGTTTTTTCTTTTATAAGAAACTGGTTTATAAGAAACTGGTACTAGGATGGCCGAAAATTTAAGAAACTTTAGTACTAAGTTCGGAAAGAGCTAAGAAACTTTCAAAAGCAAAATTCAAAGATATGATGATAAATATTTCGTTGAACCTTCTTCTTGGGTAATATTAACTAACTCATTTTATGTTTTGAACATAATATAACAATTTTTCTTCCCACCTGATGTTTTATATGTCAAGAAATATACCTGTAGTAATGTTGGAAACTACATGATAAGAAACAAATTAAGAAACTTTTAGTACTAAAATGCCGAAATTTTCATGTTCAATTAAGAAACTTTTAGTACTATGACCTGATCCAAGTTTCTTATAAAAAAAAACGTGTATTTCTAAAACTTGGTGTTGTCCATATAATTTGAGCAAACACTGGGAGTTAGGTGCGAAAAATTGCCCATACTGCTTTCGACTGCTGTTGTGCCTGGTTTTCCTTGTTCCCCTGTATTCTGATTTGAATGAAACAACCTTCGTGGGCATAAGGACACAAGGAGGAAAAAATTCTGTAGGAATAACTACCGCGTTTCTTAACGCCCATGAAAATACTATGGGTAAGCAATGAAGCGGCTTTTCCGTTGTTCTCGATCGTAAGGTCCTAGGTGCTCGAAACAATTTACTGACCACATAAAGATTCTGCCGTGGCAGAAAATTTTACTTCTTATCGTAAGGAAGAGACTAAGAGACTTGGAAGCGGGGCGCTGGAGCTGCGAAGGAAATATCAAAGAAGAAATGGCTGCACTGAAGATTTGGATGTGAGGGAAGGGGTAATTATGTTTGGCGCTTTTTTTTTAATCTCGAGGAAAATTTAGAAAACAAACTTTGATATACAGATCTGTCACTATGAATTTGACAAGAAGGCTACCGTGTGGTAGTGCTATCAAACTGTTAAATAACAAATGTCAAACTTCGATGCACGTGTTTGGCTCTGTACTGAATTCAATTTTCCCAACCCAATTGCAGGTCACAGGATAGACAGACGAGATACTTATTGGAGAACTTTTTGAAAACGATGAATATGCTGAGATTCCAGTTGATGAAGCATTGGGGAAGCATTCAATATTTACGTGAAGGGACATAAAGAAAGGGGACTTATATATATCTGTCAACTGTAGGTGTTTGCCATTTGGACTTACTTTATTGTAAATACTAATTTTAGATTTAATAGGGTTTTTAATATTATGTATCGAACTGTAATTAGGTTGATTTAGTTTGTTTACACTGTAGCTATATTTAAATTTTTTAAGTTTTTGTAGTGAAGGGCCCCTTGGAAATCAGCATTGCTGAAGGGCTACCCTCCGTAAACATTTGATATAATAATAATAAGTAATAACAAAAATATATTTAGAGAAATTTTGTTAAGAGTTTTTGGGGAATAAAACTGTGCGGAAAAGAGAAAAGTTGTTAACAAAGGGGGACCAAAAGGTATAAACTAAAAATTTCAACTTCAAGTAGATTTGTCTCCTTGTCTGTAATCCTTGCATGGGATAACCATATTCAGAACTCTAAACAAGACCTACAATCTTGGCCAAAAAAAGCTGGGACATAGTCTGCAACAGATAGCCTCGGTTGTCTCACTATCATGAACAAAGTTTCATTTCCCTTGAGGGGTAGCCTGCGTGCAGCCTCAAACTCCTCCTCAAAGGAAAAATAGAGTCTGCGCAACTACGAAGTAAAGCTTGTATGAGCCTCGCTTGGATCCAGGGTGGTAATTAAATATGATTGTTTACTCATTGTGTATCATCCAATCAAATCACCTGGCAACTTCTTGCCAGGTTGGTTTGATTGTTGTTTCTATTGTTCATTGTTGACTGCCGTTCTGCATACAAATTTTGAATCGCGCGGTGCAAAACAGCATAGCAATGAACAAGCCTCACATGCTTCAAAATGACCAAGAATCTCCTCTGAGCTGTTTGTATCCTGTGTTTTAACGTTTTCTGTACGGGGAAAGGCCTTTTAGACTTCAAGCTCACTCGTCGGCACCAACCGAAATTTTGTTGTAAATGAAGAAACTGCAGCACTGGAAGTCGTTGTACAACTCACATCGTAGTTTAGTTTATTTGTCAAGCCTTTGCTATGAGGCGCCATAGCGGACAAAAGTCTACTTTCATTCTATGATATATAACTTTTTACTTATAATGTGTAATGCATTAATTTTTTTATATCTAACATATTTTGCAATGTCCAGTGGTCTTATTCATATGGTCTGATTCTAAATTTTAAAATTTATCTTCAATTTAGACATCGCAAAAAAATTTGACATCGCAAAACAATTTAGAGATCATAAAAAATTTAGACATCCCAAAAAAATTTTGACATCATAAAAAAAATTAGACATCGCAAAAAAATTTAGACATCGCAAAAACATTTAGACATCATAAAAAATTTAGACATAGCAAACAAATTTAGACATCACAAAAAAATTTAGATGTCATAAAAAAATTTAGACATCATAAAAAAATTAGACATCATAAAAAAATTAGACATCATAAAAAAATTAGACATCATAAAAATTTGACATGTTTGTAGCGCATGCGCATAGTCGCACCCAAATGCTAAAACGAGAAGTCAGAGATGTCGGAGCAGGGATTTTCTAAATTCAAGTATGTACCTTCCGTTTGTAAAATGCCCTTGTTTTTAGAATGCTTCCGGATAACAGCTAAAAGATGTACTCTTGTGTGCAAATTTCAGCTCCAAAAAATTCTTTTTCAATTCGGAAAAACTTAAATTTTGCATTTGGCTCCCTTGGCTCTACTGAGTGGAGGGTCACACACAAGAGATGTTTCTTTCATTTTCAGTGAAATTACTAAGCTCTTAAAGATACATTGAAATATGATGTTCACTATTCCGGATGTTTACAAATAGCGGACAGCGATAAGGTTTCTTGTATGGCCTAGGCAT
>REGM01000015.1:1471913-1506851 GCA_004194415.1 Aurelia aurita | reverse complement strand
GGGGGGGGGGTACTTCATTGTGACCATGATCCGACGTGAATCTGGACTTTGACAAAAGGACCCATTTGTATGACGCGATTTTCGAGAATTTCGAACCCATTTGCATGAATATCGGGAAATTTCCAGCCCATGCGTATGAATTTGGGTTATTTTGAAACCCTTTTTTAAAGAACAACAAAATGCAAAAAGAGATTTTTCGGTAATTTTGCGGCCCTTTTGCGGCTAATCATTATGGGACCCATTTTCGGGACCCAATGGTAAGAAAATCCTAAAATACCAACCCTTTTATCAGAATCAAGCCAAATATCCGACCCATGTGTAGGGAATTTCAGATGAAATAACCCACCCATATGAGCGGCACGTCCAGTATGACTTCACAATGAAGTACCCCCCCCGGGGGCTAAGCATTTCTAGGTAACCTCATTTCTATGACATGACGCAGTTCTGAGTGGGGGACCATCCCTGGTCTTTTTGCTCACCGTGTCTTGTATGATGGCAGCAGCATCTGCTTGATGGCATGAGATATTATCTGAGATGTGATCCCAGATGTTGAACCAGATAACGAGGCAGCAGATTGCCAATGCAACAAAAATTAGGAGGCATCGCTTGGCACTTGTTTTTCGCATCTTCCTGTCTTGTTTGGATGTCTTGTTTTACTCAATTGAAAATTGAAATTGATAGATTGATAGATTAATTGATTATCATCTATCATCGAATTTAGCACGTGCACTCAAACCGAGTCAATTTCAAGATGGATGCCGTATTTCGCGGAACTCAACAAATTTGCAGGCAGAAGAAACGCCTTTTTGCAACACTACTTGCCATTCAGATTTTGATGTTTGTGGTCATAATTTTTATTCATAAAGATAACTTCCCCATCAGCCTGAGTGAAGATTGTGTTAATGGGATCGCTGACAATTTCATCGCCAAGTTGGTAAGAATCGGCTGTACCAGAACCGGAAGTAAATGGATTAGGCCCAATATGGATGTATTCATTCAATCAACTGTCATGTTTGATGTGTTGTCCACTTACTTACTTCGATAAAAAGTTTAATGTTGAGGATGAGATTTTATTAATGGCGTGCACCAGATTGGGGGTTTTGCAATTTAGCTTCGGTATTTTAGTAAGCTGTAGGGGTGGTAGGTACGTAGCGGGTTGAGGCACGCACAAGATTTTTTACTAAATTTGTGTGTGCACACCGATTTTGAACGAGATCTTTTGTTCTCTACTTTAAAAACAAAGGAACCAAACGCCCTGCACACCGATACGCCAATGCTTCGTTAGTCTGCACGCACGATATCTCGTCGAGAACTGCCATACTCTGCAGACTGGGGCTGTGCTGTGCAAATAGCCTAAAGTAGCTTTCCCTGAATCTTTGCTTGAGGTTCAATAGAGATGATCCTATATAGTCTCACCTAAATATTTCTTGTCTCCTCAACAGTGCAGGAATTACACCAAAAGGCTAGCTCATGGTCCTTTCTGTTCACCGCTGTGTGGCACCAAAACATTCCGAGCAAATAGCTGCATTAAGCATGCAGATACAATTGTTATTGGTNGATCTTTTGTTCTCTACTTTAAAAACAAAGGAACCAAACGCCCTGCACACCGATACGCCAATGCTTCGTTAGTCTGCACGCACGATATCTCGTCGAGAACTGCCATACTCTGCAGACTGGGGCTGTGCTGTGCAAATAGCCTAAAGTAGCTTTCCCTGAATCTTTGCTTGAGGTTCAATAGAGATGATCCTATATAGTCTCACCTAAATATTTCTTGTCTCCTCAACAGTGCAGGAATTACACCAAAAGGCTAGCTCATGGTCCTTTCTGTTCACCGCTGTGTGGCACCAAAACATTCCGAGCAAATAGCTGCATTAAGCATGCAGATACAATTGTTATTGGTGGATTGCACAATGATAATAATGTTGTTCTTAAATGGAAAAGACCAAATTGGCGAGAACAAAATTCAGTAAAGTATTATGAAGGT
The DNA here is from genome assembly GCA_004194415.1 of Aurelia aurita. NCBI lineage: Eukaryota > Metazoa > Cnidaria > Scyphozoa > Semaeostomeae > Ulmaridae > Aurelia > Aurelia aurita. Next base: position 1,504,867 of record REGM01000015.1, on the reverse strand, counting down.
AGGTAGTAGCTTTTATCTAAATTTGCATAAACTATTATTGATTAAACTATTACTAATATTTGAAAAAAGATGGCTGTTTGTGAAATCACAATAGACGATTGCGCTAAAGATGGTGTCGAGGAATTTTTTACCAAGATCCTTTGCGGTATTGAAGAAATCAGCCAATCAAATCATTCGAAATTCAATTCGACGCAAAGCATCATGGTAAAAAATTCCTGTCCGCCATCTTTAGCGCAATCGTCTATTGGATTTTTCTTAAAGAAGACCCGTCCATAGACAACCTAATTATTAAACAACCTATGATTAAAATAAATCCTTTTTGTTCAATTAAGACTTCTCAATATTCTTCTTCAAAGGTTTTGAAAAGTTAATGGTAGAAGTTGTTTAAAATCTTGGCCAAATGAGCAATAACTTGTTTATCAAACACTGGAGATTTGGATGCCACTCAAAATGCTTGTACAGTATGTTTAGCTGTATCATGAAAGGATTTTTGTTTGCGACAAGCATAAAATGTTTTTGAAATATTAAGAAAAGCATCACCAACTGAGGTCTGCGTAATCCTGCTTGTCTAGCAATGTTTTGCAACATGATTAAATAGCAAATATCGCTTTGCAGGCAAATCTCAAATGTTTGGTAAATCTATTGCTTGTTTGGCCAGGGCCTTAGAAGCAATGATAATAATTAATCATGTTCAGCTCTCTTTCCTTTCCTGATGGTCTCATGTATGACATTATCAGCATTATCAGTATAAACAATTCTTCTCATCTACTACTAACTTTAATTCATTCAGAGACATTTCAAGATTGCAAAGAAAAGAAAATCGGCTTTGTCCAACGTTGGACAGAACTGATTACAAGACAAGTTGAGTCAACAATTAATGTGGATCTTAGTTCATTATCTAAAAGTGAAACAGCAAGGGTCTTACGAAACCTTGGCGCATCCTTCACCAAAGATCCTTACATCCTTCAGTCTTATCTACCTCTTATCTCAGAAGACGAATATGCAATGCTTGGATTTTACCAAGATTTAAAACACATCCCAAAGTTGCATGGATATTGTGGACAGGCTTACGCTCTTGAAAAATTAACTCCTTACAAAAAGTTGTTTCCTGCGCTTCTTCACAAGCCTACTTGGCAAAATTCAGTGAAGATTGCATTGAGCTTTTTGGACATGATTGAAGAATTGGAAAAAGCAAAGGGTGGACCACTTCATCATTGTGATGTTCAAGAATGATTAGGCTCCAAATCTTTAAAATAGGTCGTGTAAATGGCTATTACTTCTCACTTGCGATTGGGTGACTTGAAAGGAACTTTTTAAGTGCTTTGCTGTAATTCTACCCTGAACCTTTTTTGATATCTTGATTGTTTTCAAATTGTCGGCATTGAGAACAAATGTACTTCGGTATTGTTCTGTGTGAGGAGATTCTTTGCGATTTGATCGAATGTTTCCGGTACTTTTTCAGAAATTTTGCAAAGAAGGCTTTTTCGTAAATTCGTATTTAGCCACCTTTATTTTCAGGGCTGATGAAAAAACGAGAAATAATGCAAAAATACTTTGGTCTTTTGGCTATCAAACAGAATTCATTTCATTCAAATTCATCCAGTACCCTAGCCACGATCCTAGCTACTACGAATTTTCAAACGCCTGACCATTTTTTTATGGCGCACCCTGTACAGTATACTCTTGTTTTAACCCCTTTGACACAGCGAGTGAGATAGCAATCAAAGTTTCAGAAATGGATGATATCGTTACAAATCTGCCCTGTTTCATCCATCCATGGCATCAAATAACAAGCATATTTGTGACAAAATACAAAACAAGGTGAGATCTCCTTACTGTTGACGTTACTCCATCCAGCTGGCGTGCACCATGATTAGAAACAATAATTCCATCGACACCATGCTCCAAAGCCTCTACCGCAGCCTCTCTAGTCAACACACCTTTTACTAGAATCGGCAATGATGTAATCGTCTTTATCCACTCAATATGTTCCCAGTTCAATGATGGATCGATTAAACTTTTCACGTACGCTGCTAAGCCAGAATCTTTCTCACTTTTGACCCCTTCGGCGTGTGTATCCTCTTGTTTATAGTTAGCCAGTGACAGATGAGACGGCAGCTTGAATTTGAACCGAACATCATTCAATCTTTGACCAAGATAGGGGGTATCCACAGTGATAGCTATAGCTTTGTAGCCAGCTTTCTCTGCTCGCATTACTAGGTCGATGACAACATCACGGTCTTTGTAAATGTACAGTTGGAACCAACGTAAGGCTCCAGGAGCTGCGTTGTTCACTTCTTCAACACTGGTTGTGGACCATGAGCTTAATGTCATGCATGTACCGAAAGCTGCAGCAGCTATGAAGTGTGAAATTTCATCAAAGATTTTAACAAAGAAAAGGATCAACTAAAGCACATGCATTGAAAGCATAAGCAGCCGTACATATTTTGAGTAGGAGGGTTTGCAGACAGTGTTTTCCATTTCAAAACTGTAAACAAGTGGAATCCTCAAAAAGTAAATGCGGAAAGTTGGCTCCAGCAATCACTGCTCTTTGGCAGTACAGATTATTGATATCATTGAAATTTCATGAAATAAACTTTCAGGTTACTGTTTCATCTGAAAATGTTCAGGTCCAAAATTTTTGGAAGATAAATACTGTGTTTTCACAGATCTATGAGAAGTAAAGCGATGTACTGCATAGTACTCACCCTTAGCAGTTGCAATTTCTCCATCTGGATGGGCCATCTTCTGCATGGCAGTTGGTGCTATGCAAATGGGGAATTCAACTCTCTGACCAAGAATTGTTGTTGACATATCAATATTACTTACATCCTTTAGTATCATTGGTCGAATTCGTAGCCTGTCAAACCAAAAAATAATTCAAAGGTTGGGAGGCATACCATATTTTGATGAACCAGGCAAATTAACATTTTTGATGGCCATACATTTGTATATAAAAAGCTTTAAAAAATGTTCAGATCATCTCAAAACAACTTTGAATACATTTTGTAAAGATGTTTCCCTAAAGGTCAAGAAGATAGAATAAATTTTTTAGTCTTGAAGAATTAAAGGGGATGCATTTTAGGTACCAAGAAAAAGACTTAGGCTACGTTCACACTGCTTCATTTTCATTTCTATTCGTTTTTGAAAACGCTGCCCGTTCACATTGCTCTGTTTTTAAATTAATACACTTATGAATACGATAAACGTTCACACTGCTCCAGCAAAACCATTTTGTTAATCGTTTTTTTAAAACAAAGCCTTTGTTAGTAGCTGTCAAAAAGGCGCCAATTGCGAGTTTGTAGGCCATTGTAATCAACAGCCTANCTCACCCTTAGCAGTTGCAATTTCTCCATCTGGATGGGCCATCTTCTGCATGGCAGTTGGTGCTATGCAAATGGGGAATTCAACTCTCTGACCAAGAATTGTTGTTGACATATCAATATTACTTACATCCTTTAGTATCATTGGTCGAATTCGTAGCCTGTCAAACAAAAAAATAATTCAAAGGTTGGGAGGCATACCATATTTTGATGAACCAGGCAAATTAACATTTTTGATGGCCATACATTTGTATATAAAAAGCTTTAAAAATGTTCAGATCATCTCAAAACAACTTTGAATACATTTTGTAAAGATGTTTCCCTAAAGGTCACGAAGATAGAATAAATTTTTTAGTCTTGAAGAATTAAAGGGGATGCATTTTAGGTGCCAAGAAAAAGACTTAGGCTACGTTCACACTGCTTCATTTTCATTTCTATTCGTTTTTGAAAACGCTGCCCGTTCACATTGCTCTGTTTTCAAATGAATACGCTTATGAATACGATAGACGTTCACACTGCTCCAGCAAAACCATGTTGTTAATCGTTTTTTAAAACAAAGCCTTTGTTAGTAGCTGTCAAAAAGGCGCCAATTGCGAGTTTGTAGGCCATTGTAATCAACAGCCTATACAAAGGAAAGCAAAGCATTTTTAAATGTCTCCATTTTTGGCGTTCACACTGAAAACGGATCGTTTTGAAAAACCATCGTTTTGAAATTTATCTGTTTTCATTAGCATTTTCGAACAGCTCCGTTTTCAGAGCAGAGCAGTGTGAACGCAAGGCCAAAACAGATTAGTTTTGTTGGAACGACTGTAGTATCACATAGTCTCTGGCCTGCTGTGAATAGATCTAAATATTGACCTTTTGTATGCATTGACATTCTCCCTGAGGGTTTGTTGGTCATCTGCTCCTGAAGAATAGTAGTCATATGCATTTCTCGGTAATGTCTTCTTGGCAAAATCTTCCAAGTCTTTTATGCAAACTGGATTGCTGTTGTTGGACATCTTTATTGTAAATTGAGATCTGAAAAATAAGCCAAATTGTAACAGTTCAGAAGTTCAGATTAGCTTGCTTTTCTTTCTATAATTTGAACTTGCTGACAAGCCTTTTCAATACACAGCTCAACACTTCCTATCAGATTAAGAACATTGCTTGCTATTACTCGAATTTTTTTTGTTCCGGCACTAATTGTTGAATGGTGTAGGCCAAGACTTTTTCTATTCAAAGAAAGCCAAGATTTTTTCATACCCTGCTGTAGAATTTCTTTTAAAGGGGTGACTATAAGAGGCAATTTATGAATCATTTTGTCTGTAATTGTCAGTCAGTGTTCCACAAAAGAGTTCAGCTTTTTGAAAATACTAAATAACCCTACTACTNTTTGTTCCGGCACTAATTGTTGAATGGTGTAGGCCAAGACTTTTTCTATTCAAAGAAAGCCAAGATTTTTTCATACCCTGCTGTAGAATTTCTTTTAAAGGGGTGACTATAAGAGGCAATTTATGAATCATTTTGTCTGTAATTGTCAGTCAGTGTTCCACAAAAGAGTTCAGCTTTTTGAAAATACTAAATAACCCTACTACTAGGTGACAAATAGTGTGTATTACAGTAAAGTCCTGCCTTTAAGAAACCCACTTTACTTTATCTTTATAAGAAACTCTGACCCTGAATTTGAGCTAAAACAGTAGGAAAACAATAGGGTGATTAAGGATAAGGGAGAACACTAGGCTGAGGTAAACAAGTGGGTTTCTTAAAGGCAGGACTTTACTGTCCAAAAGTATCTTCACTGTGTGTTTGTGTGTACAAGGATGTTTTACCTGTTGTTTTTGTTTATGATTTGTTTATGTAACAATATACAGCTTCTTGTTTCGTCACATTTAATTAATTATAAATTATGCAGAATCGTCGCTTGATTGCTGTGTAAGTAAGGCACTGTATTTGTTCACCACGCATGTCGTGCCATGATCTCCATCTCCATCACGAAATTTTCGATGTCGTCAAATGAGGAACCAAGAATTTACTTCCGCTCTCTGCTGAAATTTACACTAACCACGGCACTATAACTAGGGCAGTGTTGTTGTTGTTCTTGATATGATTATTGCAGTTGTTGTTGTGGAATCACTGTTGTTTAGTGCTGTTGTTGTTGTAAAGTTGTTGCTGCTGCTGTTGCAACCATGTTGAAAACGAGGCTACAGCATTGCATTGGTAAAAAAATGGCGACATTTCAGTGGTCAAGAAATTTACTCAAAGCAGTCTCCACGTTACGTCTTTGCCAATGTGGATTCTCTAGCAATACAAGAATATTTCCAGTAACATCGCAAGGAAGGAAGATCTTATTAGCACCACCACACAGAATCACAAACGTTGCTAGATACTATGAAAAGCCGAAAGACAAGAAAGGGCCTACTCCTGGCAGCTGGGCTTTTGTGGTTGGAGCTTCGTCAGGACTGTTGATAGGGGCGGTAATACTAATAGGTAATTGTGCCAATTTGTATCTTATTATAAATTTAACAGGTTAAACATAGTGACTGGCAAAGTGCGATAGGGGCAAGAAAGCTCAAAATATCTTTAAAGTAAACGCTACTGGCTCTGCCAGACCTCATTAATGCGCACGAGCGCCGCTCGCAGGCACAAAATATCATTTGACATTTGTTGCTGGCATCTTTACTGTACTCAGAGTGATTTGATGAGGACATATTTTTCCCAATCATTTGCTCGCAGGCACAGAATACTTTTAATGAGGCCTGCTGGCTGCCAGACTGGAAACTTTGCGTTTTGCGTGGGCAAGTTATTTTTTGAGGGCTGCCAACGGCGCGGTTTGAGAGCAAACGATATATGATTTTATGGTGCGCTGTGGGATGCTGCGCATGCGCATCGCATTTCAAACTGACACAAACTGTCAGTTGCGCGGTAATGGTCCTAACCGCGGGACGTTTTGCGCGCGCACTACAAACTTTCCAGTCTGGACTGGCTGGGTCTATAATTATGAAAATGATAGTTAAAACCAGAGACTGGAAAGTTTCCGTTTTGCATGCGCAAGTTTAATGACGTTTGGTCGATTCAGGCTTTTCAAACAGATTTTTCAAAACACACACGGGCCCAGGGTGAATCTGGGCATTTCTCTGCGCCGAAAATTGCGCCAAAATATAAGGGCTTAATGGAGAAAACTTTTCTCTGCGCCGAAGATCTTCCGAAAATATGCAGCCAAATTCACCCTGGACACGGGCGTTTCGAAACGGATGGAAGTTTTCACAAACAAAGTGTTACAAAAAGCCTGATGTTTTGAAAAGCATCGGAAAGCCTGAATCAACCCTAAGTAAAATATCCACGGTGACACAAAAAGCTGGAAACCATAAGAAAAATGATTTAATTATTGTTGAACAGCTAATGCGTGGCCAAACACATAAAGATTTTGCATTTGCAAGTTATTGTGCGTGCACAGCAAACTTTCAAGTCTAGTATAATATATTCATTGTAGCTTTGATCTTAAAGGACCTGTCCTGTCAGACTGCTTTCACCTTCCGTGCGTAAATGGATCTGAGCATACTGTACATCCTCACTTTTGTATCGGGTGACTAAGAAAACTGTCCCCCTGTTTGAAAACTCATTGAAGCAAAAACAATTTTTTAGAATTTTTTAATAATTTTCAAAGCAGTAGTCCCAATTGTAAATTTGAAACATTTTTTACAGAACAGCCAGAAAATGGCCTAAAATGTACGATCAGGTCTTTTGAAATCCATTTGAAATCCTTGTGAGAATTGGCATAAAAAATAAAATGATAAACTGAAACTGAGACGGGAACTGAAATTAATATCTTATTTATTTAGGTCTGAAAAAAAGGAGTATTGATAATACAATAGTAAAACTGACAAGTTTTGTTTTTTTGCGATGCCTTTGATCATATGTTTTTGGCCATGTGCTGGATGTTATTCAAACTAATTTTTGTTAATCTTTCGATTTTACCATATGGTATTACTGTTTTGAAAATTACCAAAAAAAATAAGAAAAATATATACTTCAATCTTGTAGCCACTAGCAAAATTAGTTTTAGTAATTATAGCGCAAGTAAATTGGCTGCAATGATTTTTTGAACAGGGGGACATTTTTTTAGTCACCCGGTATATAATTATAGATATGAGATTACCTTGCAATCTAGGGTGTGTTTGATTGGTAATTCCAAACCTACCAAATTCTGAAAACAGTAGACTTGGCAGAGACGGAAATATATTCCCCAATCAAACACAAACATCTTGAAACGGTAGGTTTCGGATTCACCACCAAGGTTTGCTAATGAAAACGAGAATCTCTCCAAAGTCTGCCAAACCTTCTACCTTTTGGAGCAGAAGGTTCAGAAGGCCTTCCAAACCTACCAAACCTACCGTTTTGAGAATTTCGGAGTCAATCAAACACAAATTCCGAGTCTACCAAGTCTACCGTTTTCAGAATTGGAACCAATGAAACACACCCCTAATTTCCTTTCTTATCTTGTAGGACGTTCTGATCCCTTGGATCCCGTAAGTATTTTAAAGGTGTTTCTATGGAAATTTATAGCTTTAGAATTTGGCTTACATGAACCCGGAGCAACTACAACTTGCTGCAGAGGATCAAACCATTTACGGGGAAAATTTTTAAATTCTTTACGTGATGACATGGTAATCTGCCTCACCGGGCAGCCCTTCCTCAGACTGTGAAAGTCAGCTTTTTAGCAAATTTTCTCATGTGAATTTGCGTCAGCTTAACCCTGTACAGCATGAACAAAAGGATTATGAGAAAAATGAACAAAGTTTGAAGAAATTGATATCTGCACCAGAGCAGCTATGTTGCTGGGAGGGTTCTTTTTAGACAGCAGGGTTTTTTATAAATTTCCTATATTTGATAATCATTGAAAGATACCAAAATGTTGAATTGATTTATATTCATCTTGTTTTTTATGTTTTTGAACTCTAGCATTCTTTTTTCCAGAATGGTGATCTTTACGAGAATGGTGAGGCTTATATTCCTTACACATATTCAAATTGCATGATGTGACCAAGAAAAACTCTAACTTTTTGAAAATCACGAAAGTTGCATGAAGTTGCTTAGTCTTGAGAACTTATTTTCCTGAATTTGTTTCAAGGGCCAAATTGGTTTAAGAAACACTGCAAAGTTGCAAAATTGCCTTAAATCTATGTTTTAATTATCAATTGGTTTGAAACATGCTATGAAATGGCAAGAGAAGGTTATAATTCAATTTTTATTATGTACTGTAAAAATGGAAATTACAAGAATTGCAAGGTTGGTGTCCTGAACAGTAAAGTTGAATAGTGTGTAGGTTAACCAAAGAAAAGTCCAGACTTGATCACACTTATTGTGGAACTTGAAATGGTTTAGGACATCTTGTACATATGGTCTTTCACAATTTTGTGAATGCTTTATATTTCAGAGCCAATCCCATTGGCATACTTATACAGAGCAAGGGACAAGATTCGTGATTTCACTGAGGTTTGTGATCGTGTTAATATATAAGTAATGCCCAACTGTTTTCTGTCAGCTGGACATAATGACAACTACAGTATACAAGCTGTACTGGTAATTTTGTGTGGTTCTTTAAAAGCTACAATATGTAAAATGTTGAGAGGCCATGAAAAGAATATCCTGCGTGCCCTACAGTGGTTTTCAAAACATACTGTACAGTATCCACTTTATTGTCTACCTGTGAGAAACAAGTGACCAGTGAAATATTCAGATTTAGTAAGAAAATGTTTGGATTAACTCATCTCGAGATATCCTTAATTACAATAGGACTTAGTCAACTGAATTCGTCAATTTTTTATTAGTTGCCAATTTTATTTTTATTATTTATCATGGCCGACTGGAATTATCAATTATTACAGTATATATGTCTTAATCAACTGGAAAGGTCTCATCAAATTTGAAAATGGTTAGCTAACTCATCATCTTTGTCAAAATGTACTGGTCTGATCCTAATCATGATTTTCATTGCATTCCTTATTAAATGTTTAGATTAATTTGAGATTGATCATCGCTACTCTATAAATTATGCTAAAATTGTGAACTTTTCTTTTCTAAAATCCCTGTTGCAGACATTTGTAGAACCATCATCTGAAAGTCTACTTCCGGACCCACTACCTGAGCCATACATTCAACCACCATACACCTTGGTGCTAGAAATGACTGATGTTTTAGTCCATCCTGAATATGATGTGAGTAATGATTTGAATAATTCTTGAGTCAATGTTGGTCATGTTGATTTCTGCTTTCCAAGAACTGTGAAGGAGCTCAGCATGTAGATTGCTTGGCTAGTTAACAAAATGATCTGAAAGGCAAGAACACCTTTTTTGTGATATTCCATGGATTTTGAATGCAGAAAAAACAGAGATTGGACCTTCTAAGTTGTTCTTTTGAACCTTTCAACCTTCTTTGATCTCTGTTTCTAAGTACTGAAAAAGAATTATGTTTCAAAAAGCATGTCATGTCCCTTTCCCAAAGTCTGGCCAGAGCTTTGTGCTCTCGAGGATTTCTTACTTTTTTAGACACTGAGAGTTATATATAATGAATAATAAAATATCTTTTCCCAGTTAGGCTATTGTTTCTTATTTGGGTAGACATTCACTGTACATAGTAATAAAACAATTCATATTCACAAAATTTGAAAAAAATGTGTAGTCCTTCTCAAGAACTTTGATAAAAAGCTAAAAGCATCCATTACTTTAGAGCATTATAACTATTTTAATGAAAAATTTGTCTCATCTATAAGTTAGCCTTTCCATATCAATAATTTTTTTTACGGTTTCATAAGCAGTTCATTTCATTTGCAATGTTTGTTATCTCATATCATTTTCATATCTTTACTTCCAGAGAAACAGTGGTTGGAGATTTCGTAAACGACCTGGTGTAGAAAAGTTCTTAGCATCGTTGTCAGCGCCATACTTTGAAGTAGTGATATATACACATGAGAATGGATTTGTAAGTTTTGATTTGTAAATTTCAAGACAAACATAAAACAGAACACAGCATACTGTAGGTTCCAAATCTTTAAATTGGAGTAAAAAGGTTGGTGTAGAATTCTGTGACCTATTTCGTTGAATTCAATGGCTTTAAAGAAACTTTAGCTAGTTTGCTATAATTCTACGCTTGGACTTTTCAGAAATCTTCAATATTTTTTAAATTACAGCGTATTTTATATTTCAACTCTTTTGAGGATGTGACGTCATCAAATTTCTAAATCGTAAACCAAAAGAGTAAAAGACTTGTGCTTGAAACCATATTGTAGAAATTTATAAACTATAGTTTTCTTGAAAATTATTCCATGTTTCTTCGCACAGTTTAGATGTTACGATGGTTTTAAGATTTTTTCAAAATTGTTCTTGAATTCTTGAAAAAAAAACTCTAATTCTGAAAATATTGAAGATTTCTGAAAAGTTTAATGNAGTTCATTTCATTTGCAATGTTTGTTATCTCATATCATTTTCATATCTTTACTTCCAGAGAAACAGTGGTTGGAGATTTCGTAAACGACCTGGTGTAGAAAAGTTCTTAGCATCGTTGTCAGCGCCATACTTTGAAGTAGTGATTTATACACATGAGAATGGATTTGTAAGTTTTGATTTGTAAATTTCAAGACAAACATAACACAGAACACAGCATAGGTTCCAAATCTTTAAATTGGAGTAAAAAGGTTGGTGTAGAATTCTGTGACCTATTTCTTTGAATTCAATGGCTTTAAAGAAACTTTAGCTAGTTTGCTATAATTCTACTGTTGGACTTTTCAGAAATCTTCAATATTTTTTAAATTACAGCGTATTTTATATTTCAACTCTTTTGAGGATGTGACGTCATCAAATTTCTAAATCGTAAACCAAAAGAGTAAAAGACTTGTGCTTGAAACCATATTGTAGAAAATATAAACTATAGTTTTCTTGAAAATTATTCCATGTTTCTTCGCACAGTTTAGATGTTACGATGGTTTTAAGATTTTTTCAAAATTTTTCTTGAATTCTTGAAAAAGAAAACTCTAATTCTGAAAATATTGAAGATTTCTGAAAAGTCTAATGGTAGAGTTGTAGCAAAGTAGCTAAAGTTTCTTTCAAGCCATTCCATTCAAAGAAATAGGTCACAGAATTTTACACTGACCTTTTTAAAGATTTGGAACCTATGCTATAGAACACTGTCCATTTTCGATCACTGAATGCAATATGAGAAAGGAAATGGCCCACGATGCACAAATCCATTGCATTTTTAAGTTTCCAAGCTACACAATGTGTTCTTATCATTTCCAAAAGAAAGGCAAGCAAATTTTGCAGAACGTCGATCAGGGTTTTACACTGCTCTTGCATGTTTTTGGAAGCACGAGTTTTTTTAGAAATTGCTTATAGTTGCGGAACAAACGGTCTGTTTGCTACAAGGTGCACGTACGTCTGTCTTTCAAAACATTTCTTATCAACAAAGCATTTGCCAAGTAAATAAATGACTGTGATGTTACAAATTTAAGAACGGAGAGCATTTTTTTACTCATCTGATAGCTTGGAACTAAACTCTTGCAGGTGACATAGATTAAAGTAAACAATAGATCGAAACATCAGAATGAATCTTGCTACTACTAGTTCTGAATTCTACTTTTTGTGGATTATTATCGGAAAGTTTCTGATTGTGTTATGCCTACTAGTTGCTCTATTTTGTGAAGCTAATTCATGTTGATTGTTTTTAATGTTTAATATTACAGAGTGCTTCGCCAGTCGTTGATGGCCTTGATCCGGATGGATATATAATGTATCGTCTATTTCGAGATGCTACAAAGTATGATAAAGGAACACATTTGAAGGTAAGTCTCATTTTTTCAAACTACCTCAAGCGCAAACAAATTTGGACTTTAATATTTTCGAATATTTCAAACGTAAAACTGCAATTTATAGCATAGGGCTCAAATCTTTAAAATCTTTAAAAAGGTGGGTGTAAAATTCTATTCTATTTTTCTTTAAATTGAATGGCTTGAGACGAACTCAGGGTACGTTGGTGTAAGTATGCCGTGGAAATCTTGTGATATCTTGATTATTTTCAAAATGGCGGCATTTAATATATTTGAGGCTGTGACGTCATCAAATATCTAAATCCTAAACCAGAACAGGGACAGATTTTGCTTGCCACCTATGTTGCAATTTGTTAAGAAGGAAGGAAAGAATTCAAAAATACACTAAAACTTAGTTTGATGTTTCGATGAAATTAACTTTTAGTAATTTGAGTCACTTCAGAAAATTTTATCGAACTGTCAAACAATCTTGTCTATATTTGATATACTTTGGTGAATTGGCTCTTGGATTATCGCCTGCAATTTATTAGTTTATGAATTCGGTAGTTCATTAGCAATACAATCATAGAATTATACAAATTAGGCCTTTCTCTTCTCTTTCAGGATTTGCCCCACATTAATAGAGATTTATCAAGAGTAATTCTACTTGATTGCAATACTACTGCTGGGAGCATAACTCCTAGAAATTCATTAATCATCAAGAAATGGGAAGGTGACCCACGTGACACAACCCTGACCGATCTCATCCCATTTTTTCAAGGTATGTTATTTTGTCCATGTGTTATGTTATATCGATGATGCATACCTGGTTAGTAGACTTATGACCTAATTCGTTTTTTCGTTTCAAACTTTATTGAACTGAAGTTTCAGTTCGCTCAACTACGACTCATATCCTCACTGTTTAGAGAGTCTTGTCTGAAGATCTTTAGATGTTATTGTTTGTGCTCCAATTGGTGCTTGAAAGATGTTTTGCTTTGCATTCTTACTAATGCTTTCCTTAGGCACAAAATGTGTTGTCCTGGTTTTTGAACAGTTTTTGCATAAGCCCTTGTTGAGCGGTGATGTGTGGTTGTTGTTGTAGTTGTATAGGGAAACAAAGGGCTCTGGTCGTAAGTCTACCTGGTTAGCAAATTTGATTAACGATTTTAGGCCTATTTTTTCCGGATTCTGAAATAGCAAGTTTTCATAAAATCACTTGTTACTTCGGAACAATATGACCAATTTTGACCAACTAAATATTTGTGTCTAAAGTTGACATGTTATTTACACAATAAACATCAGCTTCCATGAATTTGTTAAACAGTTAAAAAACTAGAGTCTCCCAAACGTCTGAACATTTCCCGACTCGTCCGTTATTTTGTTGGAATCAAGTAAAAAATACACGGAAACTTCATTAGAGATCTAGGGAACTTCATTATGCTGTTTGCTGAAAAGATTTGGACAGTGGAGACAATTGCTCAAATACATTAGCAAATTATGGATTACAATGTTTGAACGCCAACTATTCATTTTGAAGGAGTGTAGCAAATTTGAACAACCTTTAAGTCTGAAACAGACGTTTGGATTGATTACAATGAGATATAAGATTGCTTGTGAGTCTTTACTCTTCCAATGTTTTTGTGAATTGTAGCTAATTAAAAAGTTAAAGAACCCTGAAAGAATGCTAATATTCGCTTNTTATTTTGTTGGAATCAAGTATAAAATACACGGAAACTTCATTAGAGATCTAGGGAACTTCATTATACTGTTTGCTGAAAAGATTTGGACAGTGGAGACAATTGCTCAAATACATTAGCAAATTATGGATTACAATGTTTGAACGCCAACTATTCATTTTGAAGGAGTGTAGCAAATTTGAACAACCTTTAAGTCTGAAACAGACGTGTGGATTGATTACAATGAGATATAAGATTGCTTGTGAGTCTTTACTCTTCCAATGTTTTTGTGAATTGTAGCTAATTAAAAAGTTAAAGAACCCTGAAAGAATGCTAATATTCGCCTACTGTGAGTTCCGTTTTTTCTATTCCTGCAACATGACTAAGCTCGTTTTTGTCAGAGCTGTGCTGTGAAATAAACAGGATTTTAGGACGCAAGCGCTATGATTCTGATGAGAGATTTTCACAGTATTACAGGCAGAAAAACTGAAATGTTAGTGAGTTGATTTCGGTCCATTTTCGATGGGGTGAACTCTCGAATATTTGTGAGATGTCTGTCATTCAACAAAGCATTTACCACATTAGCTATCTAATTATAGGAAATTAAAGCTGCTAGGAGTTAATGTATATAAAATGTGCCCGGCTTAAATTAACTCGAATAAGAGAATAGAAATTGGAATCAAAGGAGATTAATGCAAAAAGGCAAAAAGACGTTGCATTAAAGGAAATTAACAAAGTGTGTCATCATAGAATTATTTTTTCATTTATGACGTAAGTTGCGTAAAACAGAATAATCTCAACAACTTTGACAGATATAAATTTGACATTGACATTGAAATTTTTCAGAATTTTATGGAAGTGAAAATAAGCAACGTCGTTTTAAGTAATGCTTCACGTTATTAAGATGCATAAATCAACGCTAAATAAAATTTGGGCGACTGAAATTTCATGCATCGTTGACTTCCTGTAGTAAGGTAGATGATTGCTTATTAAATTCTTGTTTATTTCATCGTACCAGCCCTCGCGAAAAACAAGCTCAGTCACGTTGAGGGATAGGAAAAACCGTGCTTACATTAAGCGAATATTTGCATTCTTCTAGGATTCTCAAGGTTTTTAATTTGCTGTAACTCATTCATATAGTGGGAGGGGACAGACTCGGAAACAATAGTCTATTTCACTGTAATTTATCTCCACGACTGTTTCAGATTTAAGGGTTGTTCAAATTTGCTGTTCTCCGTCCGGCTGAATAGGCTTCAGACATTGTAATCCATAATTTGCTAATGTATTCAAGCATTTGTCTCCGCTATTCAAATCTTTTCAGTAAATAGTCTAAATGAATTTCCTTTCTTTGCTATTGAAACCCAAGTGTGTCCTACTCTTTCTAATGAGTAGCAAGTTATCACAATGTGGCTAAGAAGAAATGCAAAATTTATCTTCAATATCGAATAAGTAGGACCACATATAGGACATATTCAGACTAAGAAAAAGTTGAGATGAAAATTCAACATTGAAAGCCGGAAAGAAAATCAAATAGTTTTCTTGGTTTTAACTTTCTTGAATAGTTTCATAAAGAAATTTTGGCAATGCACCTTGGAAGAAAATCTTGTCAGATATCTCGTAACTGTCAAGACAATATTAAAACTAAGTGCCAATGAGACTTTTTTAAGCACTTTATGCTACTTTGTGTTTATTATAGACAAATGACGGAGTTGTAAATTTATTTATGCAAGGGGTCTGGGCAATCTAAATATAGCCTACTGTATTTTATTTGATCCGTAAATAATAAAAGGGACGACTGCACTTTAGCGAACCATCTTTATGTCATATCTCTCAGGAACGTGTTTGAACAAATACCCTACTTACCCTATCTAAACCCTACCTTACCCTAACTAGCCCTAACTTACCCTAACTAACCCTACCTTACCCTAACTAACTCTAACTTACCCTAAAAACCTCTTTTCCAAAACCTAACCCTGACACAAACCCTTACCCCATGACACAAGCTAGTCCCCTAAAGTGCAGACTAGCCTAATATAATAATAGGACAATAATTGGCGTGTGGCTTTCTTTTGCTCTACTATTGAATTAAATCCCTATATGTCCGCCGTTTGTCAATAGGGGCCCATTGCACACCAACAGACTTATTTATAAGCAAACCCTTTGTTTAAAGATTGACGTGTGGCGTCCAATCATCCAGAGACACATCCAATCTGTTCTCTGAAGAAATTTATAGGCCCGCTACGATTTCTGAATTGAAAATCTGCGAAGGTGCTGTAAACATACATTTTGTTGGTTTGCAGTTGGTCTTCGAGTAATACACCCCACTCTTTTCTGCAACGTTGTGGCATTGTATTACGTAAAATGACGCAGTATCAAAAACAGAGATAAAGATTCTTCACAATGTGCAATACTCTATTTGGGAAATTTAATCAAATTTACTGGCTTTCTGCAGACTTCGGCTAAGAAAGTGGTAGGCTGAGGCTGGAGTGGCGCAAAATGAGTCACGTGATTCGTTGCTTCTAAAATTTAAGCAAAGTGTCCTTGGCCGTAAATTTTGTTCAAGATAGAAACTGGTTTTATTCAACCAAAGCACAATCAATAACAATGAAATCCATGAATTTGTCAATAACCTACCTTCTCCACTCCAACCTATTTTGCCCCACCTCATCCTAGGTTTTGGGGGGAATAATGGATTCATCTGAAGAATAGTTTCCCCTGCTCAAAGTTATTTTAGGCAACCGCAATAGACAATAACGCTAAAGATGGCGGCTCCAAAGACTCCGTTGTGTTTTGCTGCAAAACATGCTGGTAAAAAGCTCCCTGACGACCACCTAACGACAAAAACATGTTGGTCTGCCGTTTCGACTAGCTAGCTTGAATTCGAATCGACCTAGAATTCGAGTTGAACATGGTTCGAAAGGAAACCTTTCCAAAGCAGAAAAAGTAAAGTTTTGATTCGAATTGAAGTTTTAATGAAAGATTCGCGTTCGAATTACAAAATTTTCCTATTTGTTTACACTGATTACTTGTTCCGAACTTTACCACAGCTAGCTAGTCGAAACGGCAGATCAACATTTTTATGTCGTTAGGTGGTCGTCAGGGAGCTTTTTACCAGCATGCTTTGCGTGGCCGCCATCTTTAGCGTAATTGTCTATTGACGTCTGTTCTGAATTATACATTGATATTGTTCATTTAATTTTCCTTCAAGCAATTGTTGCATCGGGAATAGATGATGTTCGAGATGTACTGGACTTTTATCGGGGAGAAGAAGATGTCGTGGCAGCATTTAAAAGAAATCAGGATGCACTTAGAAGACAACAAGAAGAACAATTGATGCAAATGCAACAGAAGGCTTCCGGGAGGTGGTCATTTTTTGGAAGGGTA
Source organism: Aurelia aurita (assembly GCA_004194415.1). Taxonomy (NCBI): domain Eukaryota; kingdom Metazoa; phylum Cnidaria; class Scyphozoa; order Semaeostomeae; family Ulmaridae; genus Aurelia; species Aurelia aurita. Next base: position 1,487,705 of record REGM01000015.1, on the reverse strand, counting down.
GGTAACCTTATAGTCAGTAAAACCTTTAAAGACCCTGTGCTCCCCATCATCCTTCACGGTCTCACAGTGAGTTTCATACTGTATGAAAGTCGTTTTGGCCTAGCTATCGTGAAACTGTATTGTCTTTTCAATCTTCAAATGAACGTTGTTATGCCATCGCTTTTGAACTGGAACAACAGACATTCCTGAAAGCAATTTGAGGGATTAGGAAGCTTTTGTTCCCTGCAGCTATTTATGTTCCCAGTTTTGTGTGTTAAAATATGTTGTTGACGGCCATCTAATGTTTTGATGGTTCGTGCACGCGTGCATAGGATCATGGGGAGTGTAATTGGTACTACTGATGTGTACCTTGTTCACAGATGTTCACGGATGTTCACTGATGTTCACTGATATCTGTGAAATATAATTGACGGTCAACACAAATATGCGTTATGCATTTTCATAAGATTTGAAGCAAAGTTGGCGTTTGATAACGTCTCAAACAAGGCAACTATATTTGCCCATCTATTTTAAAGATAACTTTTTTCATCTAGCGATAACAGCGATACAAATGAACAGCAATGCAAATAAACAGCGATTACCAAGAACTAGCTACCCGGCAAAGAGCTTTGCATCTCAGGATTCGATAGACAGCAAGACTACTGGCAATGACAGTTTGATTGATGTTCTAAGACAAGACAAGGTAACACGTAAAATTAGTTTACTGAGAAAATGGCTGATCTAGATATTATTGTCTTATGTTTTTTTAGAAAGCAATCTGCAGTATTACAATTCTAATTCAATGAAAAATGCATGATGCATAATTAGCTTCTATTGTAAAAGTCTGTCAATTTGGTTCTTGAAGACTCTTTCTTTTGATAATTTGCTTTGTGCGATGCACATAGACCCATCGTCTGAATTCAGCGAAAAAGTTTTGATCTTTAACTTGATGATTTCAGATTTTTCAGATTTTCGTTAACTCAAAATAGCCTAATACAATTTTAAACAAAATAGTATAGGTTATCAGCTACTTTATGAATTTAATTACTGCAAAACAAAGAGCAACAAACATAACATTATACCGGGTGATTCAGAAAAAACAATCCCCGTTTGAAAGGCCACTGCTCCCTATATATCAAAACGATAATATTGACAAACACATCATTACAAATAAAGGCAAACATGTCAATGTATGAAGACCACCATCAAATGTCTGAAAAATGATGCAATGTTGAGAGAACGCCTTACTTTGCATGGCAATGAGTTATGCTGTAAAGATATCATAGACTGACATGTAGAGTATTGCCCAAAATTATTTTTGAGAATGATCATTGCCCAGCCAAGTTCCCAGTCGTCGATGTTGCGGAGGAGACAAACGCGTTTTTTTTTTTAAGAAAAGGGGTTGAATTGTGAAAGAGAAGGACGAGCTCAACATCGACATCCCTCTTCCCTGGAGTCCAGTCCCCTTAGTCGAAAATGACGTCAGGGAACCAGACTGATCATTGCCCAGATTGAACAGGCATCGCAGCAAAATATAGGCACTTATTCAAAAAGTTGTCGCTTCAGGAAGTTAAGCGCTGTCTAACTTGCGTAAAGTACTATTATGAGCAGTGAGGATCAACCAGAACCCTCAGAAGCACAAGCTTTGTCCAGTAAAAAAGGGATAGTAAACTTGGGCATAAACTGAACGAATATTTGCATTCTTGTTGGATTGTTCGTGGTAACGGTCTGTTATCTCCAATTTATTTGGTTGGTGGAATAGACAACGGATTCTTATTCAAGCCCACGATAAGTGAACTGCTCAACAGTTTCAGATCTTCGGATTTAAGGGTCGTTCAAATTTGTTTCGTTTCATTTGAATAAGCTTGAAGTGCCCACACTGTCTAATCCCTCGTTTGTGAGCTTCTTCAAACCTTCCCCACCTTGCATTTTCTTGACTGTAAACAGTCTGTATTTTGTTTTCAAAGAGCTTCATGTGGATTACAAGGGCCTTGTCAGACGAAAATATATTTTTAAGGAAGTCAGTTAGAATTACATTCAAAAGAAAATTGTTACTAATTGTGAATGTATCCTAAAAGCTAACGTTTCTAGTCAGATAGCATCTCTATCCATAAAATTCATATTTCTCATCAAACCATTGTCAAGCAGGTATCAACAGAAGATTGTACTAAAGATGGCGTCAGGGAAGTTTCGACCATGATCCTTTGCATTCTACGATAAATCAACCAATGAAATCAATCGAAATTCTTTGAGACGCAAAGGATCATGGTAAAGACTTCCCTAGTGCATTTATTTAGTGCATTTGTCTATTGAAAGCTCTCCCGGTGTGGAGTTTAAATTTTGATGACCGCTTGCTTGCTATGTTCGACATGTGTATTTTAAAGTTATAAGCCATATACGTATTTCTTTAAAGAAATACCTCATAAAAAGCTCGACCCTAAGTAATTCCAGTACTGGGACATTAGTATTTGAGAATCTTTTTCTTTTAGTCAAGCAAATACGTATTTAACTTTATTTTCACTTGCTTCTTGTATTGTATTACTCGAAAGGTAATCTCTGGACAGTGGCAGGGCGTTATCTGAAATGTTCACTAGGGTACTGGATGTAAGCACCGATAATCGGAGGACGCTCCTAAAAACCCTTAAGAACTTTGAGTGCCAAAATAATGAGAATTTTAAATGTTAAAACCATTAACCATGGTTGTTATTTTTTTGCGTTGACCTGCTCTCGAATCCTAATCGAAATTTCCAGCTTCGCTCCAAAATAGAAAATGCGCCTCCAGATGGCTTGGTTAAAGTTGGTTTTGCAGCGAAGCTGGCAATTTCGATTAGGATTCGAGAGCAGGTCAACGCAAAAGAATGACAACCATGGTTAATGGTTTTAACATTAGATTGATATAAAGAATACTTTAAAGCCAACAAAGGACTGAATGTATGTTGATTAATGGGCTTTAGGCCTACACATTTCTATCTTCATAGTGCCCTTGGTTACAAGTGCCTTGTAAAGACTCCTGTAAGTCCTCTAAGCTCCCTCATTCGAGATCCAAGAATCACGGGAGAACCTTTAGTAGTAAACAAAGGATCTATTTCACGTTCACCACGACAGACGACCAATCCCAAATAGCGAGTGATCGTCGAATATTTCAAGTAACTGGAGAAAATGATTAGGATTGGCACTTCATTTTGACGCCTGGATATTCATTTGTAGTCTTTATGAAGATCTCCTATCTAAATCTCAACGGAACCACATACAAGTTTCATCAAATGGCGCTTCCTTGTTCTCTCCTTCGTAGAAGCAATTTGTCAGCCGAAAGTGTCCCATTTTTTTTGCCAATCTGGTCCCAGGTCATGGCCGCACCGCATTCCTGAAGTGTCTACCGAGCGACTTTAAAATTGTACCCCCTTTTGAATTAGTAGAATCAAAAAACTAGTGGGCCGATTTCGACCACACAGCTAAAATAGTTTTCTTTAAAGTAGCCAAAATAATCTCGTACATGACCATTAATACAAAGATGACCCAGCATGAAAGCTTGCTTTGGTGGAAGGTAGACCGTATGGAAGTGAAAAGGCGGTTTGCGCACACCTTTGGAAATTACTGGGATTTATTTCAACCTTATGCAAAGAAACATAATGAGTCTATGTTGCGACCAATTTTATCACATGCTGGTTTATACCAATAGGAAAGTATTGTCTGCAATCAATCTATTGATTGAGAGAGATTCTGTATTTTTAACCATGATAGTTAAAAATTGAACTCTTGCCTAAAGCGCTAACTCTAAAGCAAAGACAATAGAATTGTGGTAGCTTTGGCTATAAACTAAACTGTAAGTTGTGTGCACTGGGAGATGCATTTCTACATTTTCTGATTCCCATAGAGCTGCTACCGATACTCATTAAACATTGATGCCTTACTTAAAGCACACATTCTATATCAAACACCAAAGTTTAGTGGTAGCACAAAACATTATTACTAATCTGTGGTGGTAGCTTTAAACTATAAACTAAACTGCTACATGGTCTATACATACCAAATGGTTTTGTTGTATCAAATGAATTTTTTAAGATAGTGTTAAGATAAGATCACTTTTTCAATCTCCTAATATCTGTTACTAATACTCATCAAACTTTTGCGTCTTACCTTGATAAAATATTGTCCACAGAAGGCGGTACTTATTGCTTAGATTGAGTATACATATCATATGAAAAGCAGTTCAATTCAATAGCCTGCTGCATAAATCTGATAGCTAACTTGAGAAACAGGCCTAACTCTAGACTTGCACAAATCGTCGTGAAAGAGAAAGAAAGGACGACTTGTTCTGATCAGCTCTCGTTATTATTCATCAGATGTGCATGACTAGACTGATTACAGTGAGTCCCAGTTATCGCTCACCAAAACGAGACTAATGCCAGCCAAACCGACGGCGGAGGAGCGAAACTGCGACATGTAATCAGTCTGGTGCATGACCTCACTTGACCGGATGTTTGTAACAGGACCCAACCGCAAGCAGTTCTAATCTTCATTAATATTGTCAAAAAGCAAGATCAGAAAAGCCACTTGCCAGACCAAATTCAAAATCATCCGAGTATCCAGCTTTAAGCTGGTGAAACAATTCGCCCTTTCCTTCTCTTTCAAAACGACTTGCGCAACTAAAGCCTAACTTGAACTTCAAACAAAATTCTGTGGCTCGAACTGAAAACTTTTTTCATTGATTTCTTCATTTTATCCATGGTAGCCCCCTCAGTTAGAATAACTGATTTACAGGGGGACATGCTAAAAACTTATCATTTACAATAAATAGAAAATATGCTATGTATAACTGAACTAAAATTGCAAATAGTGCTATACTAAATAAAAGAAAAANGACATAACTTCCGGAGCGCGGTAACAATTTGAAATTTAGGCCTACACAGCAAACGAAAACAAGGAGACAAACCAGGAGAGGAAAGATACCAATGAAATGAAGACAAGCAAGGTAACGAAATACATTTATTCATTTGAGCACAGTTAGGCCATGAATTGTGGGCACGATCGACACGAACTGTGTCCACACTACCCATGCTATGAGCTGGTGAAACAATTCGTCCTTTCCTTCTCTTTCAAAACGACTTGCGCAAGTACAGCCTAACTTGGACTTCAAACAAAATTCTGTGGCTCGAACTGAAAACTTTTTTCATTGATTTTTTCATTTTACCATTTTATCCATGGTAGTCCCCTCAGTTAGAATAACTGATTTACAGGGGGACATGCTAAAAACTTATAATTTACAATAAATAGAAAATATGCTACGTATAACTGACCTAAAATTGCAGATAGTGCTATACTAAACAAAAGAAAAACTAAGAATTAGCAGATATTTATTTTTGCAGCTCTTTTTTGAACGCTCTCATGGTAGATGAATTTCCGACTTCAGTTCCAAGATTATTCCAAAATTTGGCACCTCGGTGGTACGAGAAGCATTCTGCCCCACTGACGATTTTAATGAGGACAACCTAAGATTCTGATTTCAAATGAAATTGAATATACTGTTTAGCTCCAATTGAAATTTGGCTTGATTTTATTGTCGCCCTTTGGTAGCCGGAGACTGTTCGTATGGAAAAAATATGAACTGCGAGAGAAGAATCGTTTTCCGTTTTTTCATCTATGCAATGAATCTCCGCCATAATTTGCTTTTTGTATCACATCAGATTTCTCAAATATTGTAGACAGAAATTGCACCTAAGATGTTCAGTAGATACTTGCGCACCTCCCCACATCTCCAGGATGTAAATCTTCCTCTGGATTTGCCTTCGGCGCGTCAGGTACGTTATTGTCGGAAAGTGCCAATTTTTAGTATATTTTTTTAGAAGGTCATAACGTTTAGCTAAATATCTTTGGCATTTTTATGACGAATCGCCTCTTTAAACAGAGATTAAAATTTACCAGATATTCATAATTAGAATCTCAAAGTGTTAGCTTTCTTCATTTATCAATCGAAAGCCTTCTACCAAAACTGACCCAATTATTGCGAATCAAAGATGAATATGGTTAAGTTCCTATGTAGTCCAAGGTTTTTTGTTCCACCTAGCATCCGATGTAGTTTTTTGAAACACTGAGAAGTTAAATCAAAACAGTCTCCTTGGCCTTCCTCTCGATGTAACCACACCTGGTGATTCCTTTATCTTGGCATTACATTTAATTCAATTTTATTCGCAGAATACAACAGCCTAATACAATGTAAGATAACAAAAAGTATGTATTCTACACGACCCAAGTGAAGCAGAGCTTATCTAGCCTTGGCCGTAAATTAAATACTTAAAAGGATATGTGAAAAAATAAAAACAAATTACATCATAGTACAAAGCTAAAAAAACAAAAACAAAACAAAAACAAACATAAACAAACAAACAAAAAAAGACTTGGGGGCTCTCCTCACTCTAGTAGGTAGCAGGTTTGCCACAGGTAGCAGGTGAAGTACACAAATAGCATTCAGATGGCAGACGTTTAGACTTGTCCTTCTTCTTTGATACTTAGTTGAGTCTTCTCTTGATAGCCGCTTTTCGCATGTAGCGCGAGTGAGCTAGCCCCCATGTTTCTAGGCATCAAATTGGGCTGATTAATTTACATTTGCGGCTTGACTGATCGAGCATAGAAATCCCTTTGATTGCAATCGCTGATCGCTTTTATTGGCGTGTCAATCAAAAACAAAGCATAATATTGGTACAAACGCCGCCCTTGTTGCTGTGCTCGCCTCCTCCGCAGCGCCTACTTTATCAGGACCAGTCTTGTTCCCTGACGTCATTTTCGACTAAGGGGACTGGGCTCCAAGGAAGAGGTCTCAAAGTTCATCATTTAAAAGTTTAATATCTACTTTGAATTGATTTAAAATATCGATATTTGGCTAAAGCTCCTGCGCAATATCGACTTGGAACAAGGCAGCTTGGTTCCCTGCGTCAACTTGACCGCGTTCGCGTGAGAGTCCTGGACGCCAGGGAAGACCGCTTCCATGGAGCCCAGTCCCCCTGGTCGAAAATGACGTCAGGGAACCAGACTGGGAACAAGGCTGTATCAAGAGCAAAGTTCTGGTTTGAAGCATTTGTGATTGACAATTGTTTTCGAAAATCCACGAAAAGCTTGATCCTCGTATGTATAGTTGTACTTAACTATGGACCAAAGTATTCCATCGTAGCTTACTTGCTTAGCCTTGATGTTAATTTGTTAACTTTACTCATCAAACAATATTATCCAAAAGTACAATAAAATGGAGTGAGAAGATCAATGGAGAGTACTCCCTATTAATCTTTTAGCTATATTTGCTGACAGGTGAAACCAGAAAGCAATGGAATGTGATTGTTGTTCGTTCCAATAGATTTTCATGTCAGTGTTAATATATATCTTGAATTTATACACAATCTTTNGACGTTATTTTCGACTAAGGGGACTGGGCTCCAAGGAAGAAGTCTCAAAGGACGATAATTTGAAAGTTTATTATCTACTTTGATTTAAAATGTCGATATTTGGCTAAAGCTCCTGCGCAATATCCACTTGGAACAAGGCAGCTTGGTTCCCTGCGTCAACTTGACCGCGTTCGCGTGAGAGTCCTGGACGCTAGGGAAGACTGCTTCCGTGGAGCCCAGTCCCCCTGGTCGAAAATGACGTCAGGGAACCAGACTGAGAACAAGGCTGTATCAAGACCAAAGTTCTGGTTTGAAGCACTTGTGATTGACAATTGTTTTCGAAAATCCACGAAAGGCTTGATCCTCGTATGTATAGTTGTACTTAACTATGGACCAAAGTATTCCATCGTAGCTTACTTGCTTAGCCTTGATGTTAATTTGTTAACTTTACTCATCAAACAATATTATCCAAAAGTACAATAAAATGGAGTGAGAAGATCAATGGAGAGTACTCCCTATTAATCTTTTAGCTATATTTGCTGACAGGTGAAACCAGAAAGCAATGGAATGTGATTGTTGTTCGTTCCAATAGATTTTCATGTCAGTGTTAATATATATCTTGAATTTATACACAATCGTTTTGCTTGCCTAGTTTCACATTCCATGGTATACAAGGGCTCCACCTCTGTATGATGACGATTACTTAAGTAATCTAAGTACAGGATTTATTTGATGCCTTTGGCTGAAAGTGATTAGGGATGTGATATTGTGCTGTTCTAGTGAAGTTTAGATATGTTTTGTGTTTAATATGGAAGAAAAAACAAGTTTAAAAGACGGTAGTTGCATCCCGAGAGACTTTTGGTTCAGTCTGCCGATTTTAGTCACCTTTTAAGCAATGCTGAAATTTAGTCCTAAAAAAGGTATGAATAACAATAAGAGTGACCCAAAAACGTATAGCTTTTTGTATTTTTTTGACTTGATAACTAATTGCCTCACCTCAAAGACAGCGATTTTTATAATCGTTTGTTCCATCCGCAAAATAGAAATAAAAGTGCGTGTTCTCTACGTTGCCATCAAAAACCTTGTGGAAGTCGAAATTTCTTTTTTGTCTGCATTTGAGCATTTAAATCACACTCAATTTCCTGATGTGTCTTTGGAGTCTAAAGTTGCAAGTGCACAGCATTACACTGTAATATTTTGGGAGTATTCTCATTCTATTGTTGCTTCAAGCTTACATTTCACTAATTTGGTCCATGAGTGAACGTACTAAGATTCTTTGAATAGTTTTCCCGAAGGAACTTATTTAGTTATTTCTGCATAGTTATTTCTGAATATCCGTGAAAATATTGGTAACAATTTTTAGAGTCGAGATAGAATATGAAATCTTTAAAAGTCCCTTCAAGATCCAATTGTGGAGCAGGCTCTTGAGTTTTCAGTCCCTCTTAAGTCCCTGAATTTTTACGCTCAGGCTCTTAAGCTGTCTACATTTTAGTAAAACTCTAAATTCCAGCGAGAAAATTTCCAAACTTAACAAATTATCAGACATGCTTTAATTTTGGTAGGAAAATGTCGACAATAGTACAATAGTTGGTCGTTGTTGATGTGCTGCATGTATGCGACCTGTCACAACTGCAAAAAATGCATCTTGGATTTTCGTTTGCATGGAATATTTTAAGCTTGCGTTTGTAGAGTAGTTATCTAAGATCCAGTCCAAGCCACTCAAATTGCTAAAATATGAAATTAATTCAGAAACAAATACGGACACCAGTCAATGGTTTCCGAGCTTAACCCCTTCTTACAAGGCGTTCTGATTAAGTGCTACCTATCGGATTCGCCCCTTGTCACCTCATTTCCCTCATTGATATCTTATCATCTTTAACCAGATGACCACCAAATTTAAGATTTTTGCATGATGTAATTTTTCTTTCAAACATATATTGAGTTTGTGATGAACGAATCAACTTTTCTGTTATTTCGTCCTCAGAAGTAAAAGCGCTCGCCTCGCTCGCGCTTTCGTATTCCAAGCTCCTGCGGAGGGCTGATAAAGTAGCCAACTCAGTTAGCACTTTCTGACTAAAACGGAAACTCCAGAAAAAGAAAATTTCTTTCTCTCGATCTCCCGTTCGTTTTGCCACACTTGAGTGGCATAATGGCTCTAGGTCACGTCAATCTGCCACGTGCTTCTCTCTCGATGTATCACGAACGAAATAAAGAGAAGAAAAATACCTGATGTATTATCTGAAAATCTAATTTTTAATTCAGAGTTTCCTAAAGCCCGTGGTTCAAGACATTTGGGCTTATCAGTTTTCAAACTTTGCTCATACACTATGTCATCCTGTCAAGTATCCTCTTACTACCTTATCAAACTTTCAGCCTGCACTCACGTTCTTCGTTTATTTCATAAGGAATAGAGAAAAGTCAGCCTGGTTCCCAGTCGTCGATGTTGCGGAGGAGATCAACGCGTTTTTTTGTTAAGAAAAGGGGTTGAATTGTGGAGGAGATAGATGAGTAATGAATACAACTATTCAGTCTGATGTCAAATAATTAATAAAATGTAGATCGATTGCTAATGGCCTGACAATGTTTTGATATGTTGTCCATCAGCTGAGAAGGTCGTCGGCGAAACCATTGTATGTAACGGTAATGAGTCTTTAGTAACAATATCTCTTCGATAAATGACACTGGGGGTTAACTTCGCGAGACTCCCACATGATGTAATATAGATTATGTCATTTCCATGGTTCCTTTTAGTAAATCTCGTCGTTCTTGTAAAAAGATAACCTTCAGCGTTGCTTTTTAAATGTATTATGGTATCTATTGTATATTGTATATCTATCGCTGGTTAAAACACACTTTTATAGTTTGTAAATGTTCCTACTTTTGTACAGTCCCTAGAATATTATATATACTATAGTTGAGGACTTTAAAGAATAACTATTACTTCATGACAGTCGATCTGGCAAGACAATAGACGATTACGGAAAAGATGGCGTCGGGGGGCATTTGACCAGGATGCATTGCGATCTATAGTGGAATCAACAGTGATTCTATAGAAATTCGATCACTAAACGCATGCATCTTCGTCCCGACGCCATCTTTTCCGTAATCGTCTATTGGGACTGAAAAGACTTGTATTGCCATGTTTATTGTTTCAGGAATGCCTCGCGCATTATGCTCATAGGCAACCTGAAATTTTGACGCCCTAGCTAATACCTTGCAGTGCGATGCCCGAAGACCTTCTCGGTGTTCCAATCGGTAGAATTCAAATCTTCTACACTGTGTCCTAAAAACTTTTTGCCACATTTGTGCGGCTGCTGTGGAGGAGCTGTAGTTTCTATTGTTCTGTTGTGGGTACAGTTGCATAGAATAGGCTTCAAATTAGAGTTTGAGACCTTGTTTTAGCCAGTCGGACAAGTTGTTGCTGGTTTATGACGCAAGAAAGTCGAAAAAATGGATTTCTTCAAAAACAGCACTTTCTTTGTTCTCCAAAAATGTTAAAATCAAGTAGATATTGCAAGAAAATGTTCTAGCGTTTATTTGACCTTTTTACACATTCTGCAATGGCTTAATGGAATTATATTAACAAAAACAACCCTTTGTTAACTGTAGAAAAAATTCCAGGACAGCACTAAGAACACTTTCTTGCAGTATTTACTTGATTTTGGCATTTTTGGAGAAAAAATAAATTGCTGTTTTTGAAGAAATCGCTTTTCTGACTTTCTTGCGCCATAAACCATAGCAACCATTTGTCCGATTGGCTAAAACAAGGTCTCAAACTCTAAGTTGAAGCCTATCCTATGCAACTATATCCACAACGGGACAATGGAAGCTACTGCTCCTCCGCAGCAGCCGCACAAATGGGTAACAATTGTTTTGGGACACCCTGTGGTTCAATGGCTAAATCATCGATTGCAATCGCTCAGTTTACTGCAAGTACTTTGCTGTGAATAGAGCTTTCACAGCCAGTCACTATTACATGCGCAGCTAACGGCAATCCATCGACTTTTAGCAGCAGTCCTCTGTATTGGGGTAATTGCTCTGTTTACCAACTACTTCCTTTAAACTTTCCTAGGCTCTCGTTGGCCTATTTTCTGGCGAATGTGCCATGTGTTCCTTTCTGACGCAGAGGGAGCCCATGAGGCAATCTCCTCTTGTCGGTTTTTTGTCAAACACGACTCGTTACTGGGGTGTGTCTCCTGAAAGCCTTAGGAAATTTTGAATACTCATTAGCAGTTTTAAAAAGGCCTATCAATCATCAATGACTTAAACTTGCATGAACTTTTTCTTTTAGTGTGAGAAATATTTAGTTTCATGGCCTGTAGCGTTTTAGTCACTCAAAAGTAACTGGGTTGCGAAAGACTGCAAAAGCGAATTGATTTCTAGGGAAAGCTTTGATTGAATGTGGAAGCTCCTGCCTAGAAAGAAAGACTTTCTGAGTTATGGATGTGGTCTTGCAAACAAGGGTATCGTTCAAGCCGCAGCAAAACGATCCGACATTTGATGCAGGGCCCAAAATTTTCCCAACAATCGTCTGATATCGAAAGTTGGATCAGTTTGGCCACGATTTTGTCGTCTCAAATATTTGCTTGATGCATGTTGATGTTTGCTAAAGTTTTTAGAGACCCATTCCTAACCATGATCCTTTGTGCGCCGAATGAAAAACAAAAAGAGAACCTATTCCAGGAACGACTTTCATATGTTTCGAAAGTCGAATTTAGGGCCGCAAAGCATCATGGTTAGCTATGGGTCTTTAATAGAATCATTCAAATGAGTTGTTGGATGTTGTTGGCTCGTTCGGCCAGCGCATACTGTTGTTGGCTCCATGTAACTAATAAAAATCTTAGAAACATTGGGTCCATTGGCCACCCCTTTGATTATCACATTAGAAATCTAGAAAGCAATAATTTTATGACTGCTTGGTGAATGTTTGATGAAAGGTTGCATCGTTCCAGGTTGACGGAACACTTAAGTTTTTCCTTTTGGCTAGGGAGACCGTTTGAGGTGTTAGAGGGACCAAGGTGTACCACAAGATCGCTTCTTGATTACACATTCACGTCGCCCAACGTACGTCTGGTACAGAATTAATGATTTTAAANGACAAATTTAATTAAATCAGCATAACCAGGTACATTTTCTATTTGATAGCACATGCATAACTTGAGTTTAAGCCTCGTTCGGACAACACGACTCAAACAACCTAGTGGAACACGTTTTCCAGCAACCCTAGCTACCCAAAGGATTCAAACGACCCAGGCGAACACGAACACCATTGCTACGACTACAACGACCCAAAACGACCCAAAACGACCCAAACGAACAAGTGAAACTAGGCTTTAGTATGGAAAATATTGACATCGTTGCAGTGTTCAAGATCTATATTCTTTGCTTACCCAGATAGCAATTTTAATAAAAGACGCTTACCTACATTAATGTCTTTTCTTGAATAATTGATCTATTGATTGATTGATCTGATGACAGATCAATTTTTGGATTGATTGATTGATTGATTGACTTAATCATTTAGTGATTAGTTGATTGATTCATTCATTGACTGATTGATAAAGTTACTTGTTTATCAATTGATTATAATTTGTCTATCGATATTGATTGATTTTCTGATTGGCTACCCAATTGATGATAGACTTCTTGATTAATCAAGTGATTCTAAGATGCTAAATGGAAATTTCGAATGATTTCTGATTATATAATCACGCGCGATAGGAAACGAGTTTGGTGTTTGACTCATGTTGTATTAATATATTAGTCTTACCTTTGTCTTTATTTCTCTTGCCTTCTGCTTGTTATTCAGCTTGAAACAGGCCTAAATGAGCCAGCGATCCAACGTGATCTTCCGTCGCCATTTTATTATTTCAACTGCCAAACTGTCTGGCAGACAGTTTGGCAGTTGAAATAATAAAATGGCGACGGAAGATCACGTTGGATCGCTGGCTCATTTAGGCCTGTTTCAAGCTGAATAACAAGCAGAAGGCAAGAGAAATAAAGACAAAGGTAAGACTAATATATTAATACAACATGAGTCAAACACCAAACTCGTTTCCTATCGCGCGTGATTATATAATCAGAAATCATTCGAAATTTCCATTTAGCATCTTAGAATCACTTGATTAATCAAGAAGTCTATCATCAATTGGGTAGCCAATCAGAAAATCAATCAATATCGATAGACAAATTATAATCAATTGATAAACAAGTAACTTTATCAATCAGTCAATGAATGAATCAATCAACTAATCACTAAATGATTAAGTCAATCAATCAATCAATCAATCCAAAAATTGATCTGTCATCAGATCAATCAATCAATAGATCAATTATTCAAGAAAAGACATTAATGTAGGTAAGCGTCTTTTATTAAAATTGCTATCTGGGTAAGCAAAGAATATAGATCTTGAACACTGCAACGATGTCAATATTTTCCATACTAAAGCCTAGTTTCACTTGTTCGTTTGGGTCGTTTTGGGTCGTTTTGGGTCGTTGTAGTCGTAGCAATGGTGTTCGTGTTCGCCTGGGTCGTTTGAATCCTTTGGGTAGCTAGGGTTGCTGGAAAACGTGTTCCACTAGGTTGTTTGAGTCGTGTTGTCCGAACGAGGCTTAAACTCAAGTTATGCATGTGCTATCAAATAGAAAATGTACCTGGTTATGCTGATTTAATTAAATTTGTCGATTTTTTTCACTGTTTACAGAACTAAAGAGATGCAAACAGCCAAGGGGGATGCTTTTAAGTTTGGTTACTATACAGTAGTCGAGCAAAATTAGCAAAAGCCTTCAGGAGTTGCGAGCACTATAGCAACCACACTTGTTAGCTCTGTCAAGGGGCAAATCACTCCAAAAATCTCGTACACTTTCCTAAAAAAATCCTAAAAAATCTTCGGAAATCTCGAAAATCTTGCAAATCTCAAAATTCTCCGCAAAATCCTAAAGAAAATCAAATCTGCCCCAACAAATGATAAATATTCTCAAAAATATCTTTCTACAATTCTTTGAAATCGTTTAAATCCTCAAAATCTTGCAAAACTTTGAAAAATCTTGCAAAAATCTCGAAAATCTTTGAAAATCTCGACAATTTTCAAAATCTCAAAATTAGAAATCTTAAAAATCTTTGAAAATCTCAGAAAAAATCTCAAAAATCTTTGAGGAATCTGAGAGATTTTCAAAATCCCAAAATCTCGTACGCTATTCTTGGAGTGATTTGCACCTCGAGCTTTGTATTGCAGGATGATTTATCGATTTATTTTGTGTGATGTTGATTTATTTGTGGATATGTGTTTCTGTTTACAGAACTAAATAGATGCAAATAGCAAGGGAAATGCTTGTAGATTTGTTTATCAGAATCAAGCAATACTAGCAGGCCTAAGCATAATCCTTGAGGAATCCCTATTTCGCTTGCATCTATAGCCTGTGTTCCCCTGGTAGATTTTCATTGCTGCGTGATTGATTTATCGATTTATGTTGATTTATTTGTCGATATGTTTTTCTGTTTACAGAACTAAATAGATGCAAATAGCAAGGGAAATGCTTATAGATTTTTTTATCAGAATCAAGCAAAACTAGCAGGCCTAAGCATAATCCTTGAGGAATCCCTATTTCGCTTGCATCTATCCCTGGTAGATCTTCATGGCTGCGTGATTGATTTATCGATTTATGTTAATTTATTTATCGATATGTTTTTCTGTTTACAGAACTAAATAGATGCAAATAGCAAGGAAAATGCTTGCAGATTTCTTTATCAGAATCAAGCAAAACTAGCAGGCCTAAGCATAAACCTTGAGGAATCCCTGATAGATCTTCATGGCTGCGTGATTGATTTATCGATTTATGTTGATTTATTTGTCGATATGTTTTTCTGTTTACAGAACTAAATAGATGCAAATGGCAAGGGAAATGCTTGTTTATTACCACAAATCATCAAAACTTTAGTTTCAAATCTTCGTAAGATGATAGTTTCGGCGTCATTTGAAAGATTTGAGGTGTTGAGTTCCTACAATCGAGGGTGGCGTAATTCTTTAGCTAAAAAATCCGCAAGCAGTTGCTTATTTCTGCATTATTCAGACGCACTAATGCTGACAATTACCGGTCATAATCCATAATCATTTAATGAATGTCAAATTACGTTGTTAACATTCATGTAGGTCTTCGTACTGCAATGGGGTGGCTCGTTGTTACTCAGATGTCATGTTTTAGCTGCAGCGGGCATTTCATTCGACTTTGCAAGCTTACACTAGGAGAACCGAGAACAAGGCACCGGAGAACACTTTCTGGTGTGTTTGATCATTCCTGACATATACATAGATGTAGGAGCCAGGGGGCACAGGGGGCACCTTTCCCCTCCAAAGTTTCGACTTAACCTCAAACTGCTCTTTTCTCAGCCTTTTTAAGGGTTAAAAGCGCCCCTCCACGTCTAAAATATCGGCCATCGGAG
>REGM01000015.1:1450076-1471155 GCA_004194415.1 Aurelia aurita | reverse complement strand
ATTCTTAACGAATTCCTTATCGCTGGTAAAGATATCCTATTAGATCCACTATGTGACCTGTTCAATACAGTATTTAACTCAGGCACCTACCCAGATTTATGGTCTCTGAATTTCTTACGCCCCATCCACAAAAAAGGTGACAAGAAGGATCCAGACAACTATAGGGGTATAGCAGTCGGCTCTTGCCTTGGTAAGCTCTACAGCTATGTCCTCCTTAATAGGCTTGAAAAATACGTAGAAAAAAATCACCTAATTAAGCGCAACCAGATTGGATTTATGAAAAACAGCCAAACCTCTGATCATATGTTCGTTCTGAAAACACTTGCAGACAAGTTTGTTAAAAGCAAGAAGCAGCGTTTGTATGTTGCTTTTGTTGACTTTAAGAAAGCATATGATACCATAAACAGGGGGAAACTATTCCAAAAATTGAAGAAAGCACAAATTGGAGATATATTCTTAAGTAGCCTAAGAGCTATGTACAGTTCAGTCCAATACTGTGTAAAGATGACGAACGGATATACTGACCCAATAAAAAGCTTCAAAGGCCTAAAGCAAGGCTGCGTGTTAAGCCCCATTCTTTTCAATATGTTCATAGATGACATTGAATCTATTTTCACTAAAGATTGTGATCCAGTGACACTCGCTGACAAAGTCCTCAATCATCTTCTGTATGCTGACGATCTTATACTCATCTCTAAATCCCCGGAAGGTCTCCAAAACTGCCTCAACCGTTTAGACGAGTATTGCCAAATCTGGGATCTTAACGTCAACATTGACAAAAGTAAGACAATAATTTTTAATTCATCTGGAAGAGTGCTCCAAAATCACATATTCCTTTTCCGTAAAAAAGAACTGGAAATAGTTCAGGACTTTACATATCTAGGTATTACCTTCTCCTCAAGTGCCTCATTTAAGAAAGCATACCAGACGCTAGGAGACAAGGCTTGTAAAGCAATGCACCCTCTTGTTGATGCTATATTCAAATTCAGTCTAACAGTGCCAAAAGCTCTAGACCTGTTTGAAAAACTTGTACAACCTATCCTTCTTTATGGCAGCGAGGTCTGGGCTTCTTTTTCTCCCCACCAACTCAACTCTATCCCCAAAGATCCTGATGCTTTCCTTAGATATTCATTGGACTCCCCAGTTAATAAACCGAAGTTAAAATTCTGTAAACAAATTCTTGGCTTGAAACGAAACTCCTCTTCTCTAGCTGTCTATGGAGAACTAGGCATCATACCCACAGCCCTCTTAGGTATCGTTCGTATCATTAAATTCTGGCATAGAATCTCCCACCTAAATGATGATACTCTCGTCAAAAAAGCTTTAAATGAGGCAAGATCCCTCCCAAGCAATATATCCAACTGGTTTAATTCAGTTAAATTGGCACTAGACGCTATAGGACTTTCTACCCTCTGGAATGACCCTTCCTCTCTCAGCCCTAACCAAGTAAACAGAATTGTTAAGGACAAGATTTTCACAATTTTCCATAATTTTTGAAAGTCAGAACTAACCTCATCACATCAAGGCTCCTTACGACATAGCAAGCTGAGGACATACAAAACCTTCAAGTCCCAACTAAAGCTAGAAAAATATTTGTCGGTTAGTATGAACTTCGAATACCATAAAACCTTGTGCAAGTTTAGATGCAGTGACCATACATTACTGATTGAGACTGGAAGACACAAAAGGCTTGATGTCAATGACCGTATTTGTAAAAACTGCCCCCTTGGTCTAATTGAAGATGAGATACATTTCCTACTTGTATGCCCGGCCTATGAGACCCTAAGAACGAACCTCTTATTACATACTTCGGTCGCGCCCCTTACAACTAACTTACAATTCCAGGAGATCATGAGCTCTAACGATAACGGCACAATAGCCGCCCTAGCATTGTATCTCGTCCAAGCTAACGATATTAGGGAAACACTAACCAAATAACACCAACCTGATTTATAGATGCATGGATGTCCACACACCTTTGAATTAACGTTTGTTACATTTATTCATATATTCTTCTGTTCTGTTCTGTTACGTTTAATTTAATTTAGTTTATTTATTTTCGTTTAATTGTGTTAATGTTATGTTTTTGCTGCCATACATTTATAATGTAGTGCGATATAGCAATATGATGATGATGATGATGATTATCAAGAACATGAAATCAATTTGTGATGAGTTTCTGATCCACCCTGAATTAAAACTCTGAATTGTTGTTGTCAAGAACAGTTTAATTCTTGCCACTGAGAATTTGTTAACAACTTTTGATTAGATAAAGTTATTTTTTCAGAATACATACCCCGAAACTGAATCTGTGAAAATATCCAAAAGTTTTCGATAGTACTCTCTTTCGACCTACGTTTCACTTCAAGTTCGCAGTTTAAATAACTATTATTACAACTATTTGCGTTAAGAAACTTTCTTCAATTTCTACTTTGATAATGGTCACTTGGCCAAAACAAATTCGTTAACTAATTGTTTTGAGATCTTACTAGCTACTTTGAAAGCACTTTTACCATTACCAGATTAATTCTACATTTAGAGTATTAAAAATTTAAAAAACTCAAAAGACTTTTTTGGTAGCAAAATTGTCCTAAAATTTAGGAAGCTTGCTACCAGCCCCGAACCTAAGTTTTTTGACACGATTTGTGTGGGCCTGAATGAACATAGGCGCAGGAGGCATAGGGGCTAGGAGGGCTGCAGCCCCCCTAATCATGCAAAATGTATCCTATTTCAGGCTCGATTCGGGCAGTTTTATCTCAATCAAGCCATCATATTTCGGGCAAGATCCATACTAAGCAAGATCCATACAAGAAACATTGGACATCCCCTACGCCCATGTATGAATATAAATGTCGTTTGTCATTACATTGTTTGTCTTCATTGATATTTTTCCTCTTCTGGCTTGCTGTTTGGCTTTACTTAGACTTGCTCCAAGTCTATTTCGTTAACTCTGGGTTATCGTAATAGACTTGCAGTAAGATTAGGCTTTTCATGATGTCTTTTGTTATGGCCTAAGTTCCAAACTGTTACTGCGGTTTGAAATTCATGGCTCGTTAGTAGAGGGCTGCTGCGTCGTCCTGGGAGCTTGTTCTCACCGAGGGCAGTATGAAGATACAAATGTTATGATTCTGGCCTAACTAAAAGAGAATGGCTGTCGAAGCTGGTTTCGCAGCGTAGCTGGCAATTTCGATTAGGATTCGAGAGCAGGGCAACCCAAAAGAATGTCAACCATAGTTTTAACATTAGATTGATATAAAGAATACTTTAAAGCTAACAATGAACTGAAGGTATGTTGATTAATGGGTTTTAGGCCATGAACATTTGTATCTTCATTGCCCTTGTTCTCACTGTAACTTTCAAAGCACGGTTACAGTTTGAAACTTAGGTCACAACAAACGACAGCAAGGATGCCAACAAGACAGCAAACTAGAAGAGGAAAGATACAAATGAAGACAAACAAGGTAACTAATGACATTTATTCATTTAGGCCGACACAAATCAATACCCATGGTTTTTCTTATGAAAAATTCGTGTATTTCTCATACACAATCAGCTCGTTAATGTGCCAAAAGGAAAATGGTACAGCATAGGGTAAGAACATGTGCAGACCTTTAAAGTCTTGTGCGAACCGGGTTATTTTCCCGACATGGCGATATTTGAGCTTGATTAATGTGCCACACATTAAGCCGACGGGACTTATGTGATAGCTTGAAGTCCCTTTCGGAAATCAGTACATTAACACAACAAGCGAGTAACGGTTAAGGAAAAAGGACTTCTACAGTTAGACGATTAGCACTTGTAATATTATACCTTGCCTTGACGTCTGAGGGATATCACAGATATCAGCTTGTGGGGTTACAAGGTCAAACTCAGTCGATCCTTGCCTTCTCAGTTTCTCAATGTGAATTTTCCAGTCAGGAGACGCTGTGCTGTGAGACTGCCGCGTGTTTAGGGAAGAGATTGCACAAGGAGTACGTTCACTCAGTGCGTACAGTCAGTGTAGATTAAGTATTATATGGCTACAGTGGATAAGTATCATATGTTTGTTATTATTTCCACGTATCGCGGAACCAAAGCCGGTCTATGCAGAGTGTACGGCTGCTTGTAGCGTAACCACATACAAACTAGTGTTGATGGAAGTATAATCGTTCAACGGGCCACACTAATCATCTTTCAACAGGTTTACAAGGACGCCGTGTCCAAAGAAAAAGCTCGTTTTTTATCTTGATATTTGAGGAGTATTACAGATCCCGTTGGAAATTTACAGAGGATTCACGGAAGATCCATGTTAAAGCATTATTTGTCTTCTTGTACAAACACAGCAAAGATTACGGTTTACCGTAAAAGCGTGTACTGCACTATATTGGAATGTGCTTATGTTATTCAAGAGAAAATACGGGCATTCACGCGAAATCTCTCAGCCAACAAGACATTAATTAATAGAGAGGGACAGAGGACTAAGCTCAAACAGCAGCTTGTAACGTAGAGGAGAGTGGATTCCAGTAAAATGGCATTTGCGCTTACCAAATTATTACAAAATGGACTGTTTGCAGTTCTCACTGGATTGGTTTTACAGGTGTGTGTGTGTGTGATCTTTTTATTGTTTTGATTCTACTTTACATATAGATTGATTGATTAAACTTTGTTTCAAGTAGCGTTTATTCTTGTGGTTCCTGATTTTAAGTGTGAAAAGTTTCAACAATTTAATGACATAAGATCAAGTCCTCTTGACCCCAACGTGTACATCACTCGAACCGCGTTTATCCGAGTTCCAAAATTTTGCTGTTTGGATCGAAAATAAATCCCCGAGTCATTATTCATGTGAGAAACTATCATTTGCTGTCGACGTGAAATGTTTCAGTGTGCTAAATAACCTAACTCATTCATTTGTGTTATTCGATATCAGTCAATGCAGACTTGTCAGATCCTCTTTCCAATTCGATATCCCTTGCAAACGCAACATTTAGGAACATTCTTACAGAACATTACGATTGGTGAATTGGTGAAATGCCTCGGTATGAAACTTACATGGCATTCTAAAATTGGATATCGATCCTCTTTCCTTAAATCCGACATTCCTTTAAAACGCAATTTTCAATAGGAAGATTTTTATGCAACGAAATTTTACAGTCGTTTGCGACAGATTCGAACAACAGATAGTCTAGAACTAAAAACCTGACTCTTTTACGACACATTCTAAGATCTTATGCCTCAAATCTTGCAAGCAAAGACAGACACGAAAATCTTTCCAGGCAGCAAACGACTCCAATTGCACTCTAACTATCATTTTGTATTCTCTCAAGACAAACCCTTTAGCCCAGCTCAGGGTTTTAGATAGTGTACCAATATCCCTTCATCTTGTAAGGTTCATTGCACTATCGAGCTGTTTCAAAATGAGTTTATACGTTAGTAGCAGCATTGGCAGCAGGACTAAAATGGGCGAGTACCTGTTCGGTTTGGTTTGGTGTTGGTTATGGGTCTCAAATTTATTCGTTGAAATCTTTGAAGTGTTCGATTTCTGTTTTCGAAAAGTCCTGTAAAAGTCTAACCTGTCTCGATTTTCGCTAGCGCCTCCGAAAAAGGAGGTGATAGTTAGGCGTTCTTAGTTTGCACGTATTTTTGTAAGAAACTAAGAAATTGACCCAGTACAGAGAGTTTCTTAAAATTATCAGATTTTGAGTACTGAAATTTTCTTAACGCTTAAAAGATCAATCCTAGTTTCATAAGATAAAGGAAAATATCAATGTGACCAAAGTCCAAGCAATTATCTACCAAAGTTATGCTAACGCGAATAAAATTCATGCTTGTAAGGGTAAAATTGGAATTCTAGGTCATAAAAAGGGAGGAAATGTCGAAATTTGCAAATAAAGAGACCTAAACTCTATCCAATATGAACATATGCTATATTATTTTATTAAATGTGACTGCATTTCCTGACAGAGGTTATTTTCTACCTTGTCATGTCCTTCTGTTATGGAAGTTTCTGGCTTATCAGAAAACCAGATACAGCTTTACAATTGTGAACACAAATAAGCACAAATATGGTTGTGAAACCAAATTTGTCAGTTTTTATGTAAACTAATTGCTTGCCTTCACTTCATTGATCCTATTTGGAGGCCAAAATAAAAGTAACTCCTTTTTTTGTCCTAAAATTCATACGGAGGTTGATTGCTTTTCCTCAAAACTGCAAAAGTACGCAGAAAAAGAGGTCGAAAGAGAACTTAGAAAGGCAAATGATAATGATATCTTCTAATCGATTTGAAAGTTCAATGGAAAACGAGACATTTTAGGGTGTGTTTGATTGGTACCAATTCTGAAAACGGTAGGCTTGGTAGACTCGGAATTCGCGTTTGATTGACCCCAAGATTCTGAGAACGGTAGATTTGGTAGGTTTGGAAGGCCTTCTGAACCTTCTGCTCCAAAAGTCAGAAGGTTTGGCAGACTTTGGAGAGATCCTCGTTTTCATTAGCAAAACCCTGGTGGTGAATCCGAAACCTGCTGTTTTAAAGATTGTTGTGTTTGATTGGGAAATATATTTCCGTCTCTGCGAAGTCTACTGTTTTCAGAATTTGGTAGGTTTGGAATTACCGATCAAACACACCCTTAGTGTCACTTTTTGGTACGGTAAAATTACTGTAGAAGCTTCTAAGATATTTTTAATTCTAAGATAGCCTTTCAGCAGTACTTTGGTGCAGTTTTGAGAAATACTAACCCAGTACTAACCACCCAATTTTAAGCTGTTGCACAAAAACGAAGGTATGTTCTGAGCCAATCAGCACAAAAAGATGCAATTTATAACGGTGTTGATATCGATTAAGATTCCAATTTCACTTTGAAATCATCATAGCATGAAATTGCACCTTTTAAAGAATACGCACAATGCTCAGAGATGCGAGAGAGTTTTCAAATATGGAGAGAGAGTTTTATTTAGGACATAAAAGTTGTGTCTCGGCGTTTTCATCGATCGTCAAAAGACTTTCATCCCTCGATCAGACCCGCGTCTTAAAGCAAGGCCTCACCTAGCAATTGATTTAGAGAACATTTGATCCTTGAAGTATATTCTAAAGTCGTTATTTGTTGATCTAATTGAACAAATTAATCTTTGAGATAAAGCGAAAGCTTAGGTGTTTTTTGCAATCCCTGAGAAATAAATCGAAGCAAATCCCGTCTGCTTGCATATGCAAACTGAATTCTGCGCAGCGATCAGCAATTAAATAGAAAAGCATTTGCGACTCAGTTGCTCGAAATAGTGAAACGTAATTTAAAGTCTTCCAACATTAAGAATTTCAGGTCTCCGTCAAATATGGTCATTTTTATCATTAGTCATTTAGTAAACTTTATGATGTTTTCGTCTCATGCTGATCTCGGCAGTGACCATATCATCAGACGAGATCTTATAGAAGGAGAAACAATAAAAACTATGCGTTTATTTGAAAATAACCAATCAGAAAGCCGAGTGATTTTTTCCCTAATGAATTAAAATCAACACAAATGCAATTTAGTTTCTTTCTGGTCGCTAATAAAGTCATAGAAAGGGAGAAGGTGGAATTTACGCCTTTCCAACTGCAGAGCACAAAATCCTAGCCTGCGCGCAGCCTCAAGGTCTCAACAGTCCTCCTGAGCGCAGTCTACAAAATCATTTCTTGAAAAGCCTTGGATATTTTTATTCATTTTGGCTCATAAAATACTCCATTTAATAACAAATCGAATGATGTACCGTATAGTTTAATCGTGTACATGGTAACATGAGCTACAAAACCAAGAGACAAAACACCGAGAGTGGTCACTGAAGGGTACAGTAACATAAACCTGGGACAATTGTTTGGACAACGGGTACACTGTCCTCTTTTCCTTTCCCATAGATACTGGGATTTGGAGAGTCATTATCAATATTCCAGACAAGAATTTTGGCATTTTCAAACCCGACAAATAGAATTTCAACCGGACAATGCTGCCGAACAAACACTCCAGCACCATCAGGCTGCACAGATGCGTGTCAGACGAAATTTGAGCTCTGTTTGGATGATATGCATTTGAAAGAACCTACCTGCATATTTGGTAGAGCCTCTTCGCAAATATTTTCAGGCAGCAGTTTGACTTATGACAATGCAAGTTTGGCGAGGTGGCTAAATATTTCAACTTCAACGTCATGGCCAGTAAGTAATATTTACTTTATTATTTCTAAAGTTTGTTTATTTTGGTTTCAGTGTTTTGTTTGATGCCACGATAATGGCGCCGAATTTACTGTAAATATTTTCCAACCCATTTGTGATTACCACTGCAAATTCAAGCAGATGAGACAATAGTTTTAAGGTACCATTGCGTCCCTTGGGTGTTAATGCAGCGTTATTTTGGCTAAAAGAATGTAATGATCTTTTAGTTCTCTCGATTTGGCCTAACGTCGCCATTGCTAGCCATTGCTCAAATTAAATACAAATTTCGCACCTTTGTCAGCGATCAGCTCCAACGCAGCATTCTAAAGCATTGTAAACTTTGAAATGATAAGCATCTCTGCGTAGAAGGTGGCCGTTGAAAAATGGCGCGAAACACCTTAAAATTTGATTGAGTAATATTGTCGACATTAGACCGAGTCGAGTGAGGCAAAGACCGAGGAAAACTGCATTGTGAACGTATTAACCAACATACTTTAACAAGGAAACAAACTTTTACCGAGGAAAGATCTCGAAATCTTTTCTATACAAAAAGAAGTTCTCTTTGCATTTGAAAACCCTCTCATATGTGGTAGAAACAGTAATAATGTGACAGTCGGATAGCTTTTTGCGTATCTACAGCATTTAGGCTCAATATTTTAGGCCTTCTAAAATCACATCATCCCGACTGCATTACCTCGTAGAGTCTCCAACTTTCTTCGATGGAATAGATGCTAAACTTAAAGTTAGACCTTGAGAAATGTGAATTTTAAGGGTCTGTTTCAACCAGCATACCTTGCAAGTGCCATCTCTTGGTTGGCTTTTGTTGTCGCCATTTTCATGGCCCAGTAAAATGGCGACAACAAAGAGATGGCACATGCGAAACAGATCCTTTAAACCTTGTGATTGAATTGGGTATTCTTTTGGGACATCGGGCATTAAGGAACAACAAATTGATGACGCCTTCAAAGCTGCATTCCTCCAAACGGTAGAAACAAACAATGGTTCGTAATGCGCATTCTCAGACGATATTTACATCTTTCATCATCCAGTAGCATTTCCTGTTTACTAAAGACCATCTTTGTGCAGCCTATTTATGTTTACCATAGCATCGTTATGCTATTTGTAAACATTATCATGATCATAAGGATTTTAAATTTATCAAACGCAAACCGTACCGCGGCTGATTTGGAAGATTTGCCGCTATTTTCGAAAAACGCGTGAACAATTGCTGTGAGATATGCGGCTGCACGTTATAAAACACGTCCGCACATCGTAAGATCTGGCCGCATGTTTTACCATCATTTTTGCGACGTTTTCGTAGAAGTACGGTACCACGTTTCGATCAAGAATCTTTCCCTCCTGATCAGCAAATTTCCTTAAATAAGGTATTTTCGTATATTGTGCGATTAAATTACAAAATGGTATCTATGGAGCTGTGACTTTGAAATAATAAAGCGAGATAAACAACAAATAGGGGATTTATATGAATGACCGCTTGCATGGGCAAGTAACGGTTTATGTTTATGCAAAGTATGTGTTTTTATAGTGTTATTCGCTAAATGTCCTATCAAAATCTTCATGAATAAGAAAATTAAACGAAAATCCCTTTAAAGAGAGGGCGTTAATAATCCTTTTCTGTTTTGTTGCTGCACGCATAAATTGCGAGAAAAGAAGGGCACCTTGAGAGAAGTAGTGATATGCGAAGACTTAAATCCAATGCAAGATTATTTTTGAATGCAATAGTTTATTGAAATGAAGAAATTTTGCAAGAAAGTAAAGCAATTAGCGATCGTAGACAAAGGGAATTCTCTCATGCAGCAAATCAGAACAAGCGAAGCTGCAAGATGCTTCGAAACTCGAAACCATTATGACTAACTGTCCCGTTGTGCTCACGAAGACGGTTTGTTAAGAGAAGTCATGAGTATATATCGAAAGAAGAGGGGTGTATTTAAACATCTGCCTTGAGCACGGTATTTATCTAATTCAGAAGATAGAATTCGATAGATAAAATGCCCGAGGCAGATATTTAGACATATTCTTCTACTTTCGATATATACTAGCGATTTCTCTTAACAGTGCCTTTTCGCGTGCACAAGGAGACAGTTAGCCATACGGAACCCAGCCCCTAGAATATATCAGATCGTGTAATAGACGATTCCGGAAAAGATGGCGTCGAGAGGCATTTGACCAAGATGCATTGCGTTTGATGATCGAATTTATATAGAATCACTGTTGATTCCATTATAGAACGCAATGCATCTTGGTCAAATGCCCCCCGACGCCATCTTTTCCGGAATCGTCTATTGTAGGCCTCGAAATCTGAGTTTAAATTTGTTGGATTTTTTCACAAAGAAACGGCTGACGATTTGCGAATGGGGTGTGTTGGAGTAAAGCTGAGTGTTCCTGTCTAGACAGGTTTGTAGGNTTTTCTGTTTTGTTGCTGCACGCATAAATTGCGAGAAAAGAAGGGCACCTTGAGAGAAGTAGTGATATGCGAAGACTTAAATCCAATGCAAGATTATTTTTGAATGCAATAGTTTATTGAAATGAAGAAATTTTGCAAGAAAGTAAAGCAATTAGCGATCGTAGACAAAGGGAATTCTCTCATGCAGCAAATCAGAACAAGCGAAGCTGCAAGATGCTTCGAAACTCGAAACCATTATGACTAACTGTCCCGTTGTGCTCACGAAGACGGTTTGTTAAGAGAAGTCATGAGTATATATCGAAAGAAGAGGGGTGTATTTAAACATCTGCCTTGAGCACGGTATTTATCTAATTCAGAAGATAGAATTCGATAGATAAAATGCCCGAGGCAGATATTTAGACATATTCTTCTACTTTCGATATATACTAGCGATTTCTCTTAACAGTGCCTTTTCGCGTGCACAAGGAGACAGTTAGCCATACGGAACCCAGCCCCTAGAATATATCAGATCGTGTAATAGACGATTCCGGAAAAGATGGCGTCGAGAGGCATTTGACCAAGATGCATTGCGTTTGATGATCGAATTTATATAGAATCACTGTTGATTCCATTATAGAACGCAATGCATCTTGGTCAAATGCCCCCCGACGCCATCTTTTCCGGAATCGTCTATTGTAGGCCTCGAAATCTGAGTTTAAATTTGTTGGATTTTTTCACAAAGAAACGGCTGACGATTTGCGAATGGGGTGTGTTGGAGTAAAGCTGAGTGTTCCTGTCTAGACAGGTTTGTAGGGAACAGATAATAAGGAATGCAAATAGTTACCGCTATGATGCAATTGGCTGTTTTATGAAGAAGACGCGAGCTTCAAATACAGCAGCGTTCTTTTGTTTGAAAAGAATGGCATTGTGAGATCACAGATCAGTTCCATGGACTTTGGACAGTCCTTCTTTTAGAAATAAAAAGCGAAGAGCTTGCTTTTAAAGCTGTTCTTAAAAAAAATAGGCATTTCCAAATTAATTTCTAGTATTCTATGATGTGACCGTCTAACACTAACTGCAACTTAAAATGTTTTAAAGTTAGTTGACGGAACTAAAGCCAACGTCGTTCCAAAAATAGTTTCAATTCAACTCAATTGAAATTTAGTACACAATTGAATTGACCAATCAGCGCTTGCCTTTCCACGCGTGACTGAAGTGATCACGTGAATTTGATCTCGCTCAAGACAACTGATCACGTGAAATTGTTGATCACACAAAGTTGGTCAATTTTCATTGGCTAAGATACCAGATCTATTTTTATCTTACCCAGTCCCCTGCATATGCAGCTCTGAGTTAGCTATTTATCTCCGTCAACTAACTTTAATTTTGTTCATTAGATTCTGAATACAATGTTACGGTAATGAGGGTCTTGAAGGGGTAAAATGGGATCTGGTATTTGCCTAAAATGACAGCCTGGGAATGGGATATTTGCGAGTCTGATAAATCCCGTGCTTCCCGTGCTACCCGTGCTCCCGTGCTTTGCAAATTGCCGTGCCCCCGTGCTCCCGTGTTCCCGTGCCTTGAAACTTACCGTGCTCCCGTGCTTTACAATTTCCCGTGCCCCTGTGCTCCCGTGTTCTCGTGCTTTGAAATTCCCGTGCTTTACAATCTCCGTGCCCCCGTGTTCCCGTGCCTTGAAACTTACCGTGCTCCCGTGCTTTACAATTTCCCGTGCCCCCATGCTCTCCCATGCCCTCCCATGCCCCCCATAAAAACAAAGAAACTAAAAATATTATAAATAAAATATACAAACCAGATGAGCCTCAACAATGATACAAATTAGACATATGAATCTATGAAATAGGTTTTAAATTTAGACCGAAAAATTGAGAAAGAACCAGCAACACGTATGAGAAGTGGCAGGGTATTCCACAATTTAGAGCCAAAATATTGTAATATGGTTTTGAGTCCATAGAGGGTGGTCCTTTTCAAAGAAATGAATAGATCACCTCTGGTATGTCTGAGTTTGAAGAAAGTCCAGTTCTTCTAGAAAGTTTTTTATACAATTCATTGATGTGGTATTTTCAAATTCCTTTCGGACGTTACTGAAAATGGTTAATTGTCAATTTGTAAATAGTGTTTTTAAAATTTTTGCATCTAGAAATCTTAAATCAAGTTTAACATCCTTAAAAGTTATTTTTCCTGAATTTAATTTACTTAACTGCAAGACTAAATATATTTTACAACTTAGACCCCGTTTACACGAGAGAAAACTGGATCGATCCCGAACGGGATCGATCCCAAACTGGTACGGATCGGCCTTGCGTTTACACGGGATCGCTCGGGATCGATCCGCTATCCGTGCTAGTTTGGGATCGTTTACCAGAGCGATCCAGTTTGGGATCGATCCCGTCAGAGCCTCGTGTAAACGGCTGGATCGATCACAAACTGGCACGGATGCAAAACGAGGCAAGCCAAAAACGAAATCGAGGCGTTTTCAGAATGGCATCTTTCGGTCACCCTAGCAACGCATGTACAAGTCTTCATAAGGAGTCTGGGAATCAGTGATATGTGCCTGGATCGATCCCGTGTAAACGCAAAATAATTTGGGATCGATCCCGTGTAAACACCTGCAAAATTTTGGGATCGATCCCAAACTGGATAGACCCCGTTTACACGAGAGAAAACTGGATCGATCCAGAACGGGATCGATCCCAAACTGGTACGGATCGGCCTTGCGTTTACACGGGATCGCTCGGGATCGATCCGCTATCCGTGCTAGTTTGGGATCGTTTATCAGAGCGATCCAGTTTGGGATCGATCCAGTTTTCTCTCGTGTAAACGGCTGGATCGATCCCGAACTGGCACGGATGCAAAACGAGGCAAGCCGAAAAACGAAATCGAGGCGTTTTCAGAATGGCATCTTTCTGTCACCCTAGCAACGCATGCGCAAGTCTTCATAAGGAGTCTGGGAATCAGTGATAGGTGCCTGGATCGATCCCGTGTAAACGCAAAATAATTTGGGATCGATCCCGTGTAAACACCTGCAAAATTTTGGGATCGATCCCAAACTGGATCGATCCCGTTCTGGATCGATCCAGTTTTCTCTCGTGTAAACGGGGTCTTAGAATCTTGACACAATCAAAACAGCAAGAGTCTAATCTGCAATTCCGAAATCTGTGGTAGCATATTCTGCAAACTGGCTAGTTCTGTTGGTCATCCATGGTCCATATTTTGGATACGCTGTATTAATTATATCACCATTGATGGCCTTGGAAATATCAGCATCAAATCTTGGTTCAATGAAAAATTGCACAGAATACCTGTCCGTTCCTAGGTCAATAACCCTATGATTTGTTGCTTTGAATTTCCCATTGACCATTTTAGTGAGGAGTGCTCCAATGTTTATAATGAGACCATCTTTGAGTGGGGGTATATCTAACCAAGGCTCACCTTCACCCAGTTTTAGTTGAAGGCCTTTGTTCTCAAACGTTGCCAGGATTGTCAGGAATGTTGAGTCAAAGTGCTCTCCATTATTAATTGACGTATCTCCATCCTTAGCCTCTTCAGGGACATTACTATCATTTATTCTAGTTGGGTAATGCAATAGTCTCAAGGTTGCTAGCTGATCTGGCCCATACATTGAGTCAAAATAATCTCTCTCTAAACCAAGGCCTTCTGCCATCAGATGCGTTACCTCTCTGCCAACAGAGGTGTAGAAATCATACAGCTCTTTCATGAAATACACAAACTCAGCATCTTCAGTTTTATCTCCAGAATTTGGCCAGACATTGCCCTCTTGGACCACATCTCTCATCATTGGACGATTTGTTCCAGGAGCCATTCGCCTCTCTAGATTTCCATTGAAAAATGCACCAAATTCAAAAGCCTCTCTAAATGAATGACCTCCTGGAATCACTGGGTAATATCCCCTGTATGCATTTTTGTTGCCCTCCCTGAATGCTTTCTTTGCTATTTGCATTTTAGTTTCCAGTGGCAACTCAAAAAACCATTTCGTAAGCTTCAAAAGTTTGTCTGGTTTGAAACCTGGTATATTTACAAGATATGCAAACCCGACTTGACTAAAGGCTTCATAAACTTTGGCTGCAGCCTTTTTAGTATCAACTTTGGCTTCAGTCATATCAATCATTGCGAGATTTAGCTGCAAGGAGTCACCATTCTCACTCACAGAGATGTTCTGTCCAAAGTGGGAAATGGGCCTAAGCCCTATGATTTTCTGCATGAAAACATCGACAGCAATTTCCTTGTAAACGGCAATAGTTGGGCTGTGTTGAATCTTGTAAGCTATAAAACCTAACATGCTTACCAAGATGCTAGCGTAGACGATTTTGAGCCCCATAGTGTTGCAAAAACGTTTGATGCTTCAAGTTTCGTGTATCTTCTTGTTGTTGGTAAGTCAAGACAAAATAGAACAATATGTAAACAAGGAATACCAACAAGAAAGCAAAACAATGAAAAAATTAAGATTTGTACATGAAAAGCAGATAAAAAGAAAAGAGTATATAGAAGTGTGCACAACAAATGAAATAGAGAACATAATTAAAACACGCCTTATAATGCAAGAATTCAGATGCATTTTCAAAGGAAAAGATAAAGAAATTGAATAGCACGGGAAGCACGGTAGCACGGGAAGCACGGGTTTTATCAGACTCGATATTTGCACTTGGACTGGGATGTTATGAAGTGGGACTGGAAATACCAACAGACTTTGCGGAACTGCCTGCAAAATATGACTGCAAAAATCGGATTCAGGGCCCCCGTTCGGGACCCTCCACTAAAGATAGCGGAGAGGAACTTTTACCAATATACAGTGATTTCTATGATCAAATTTTATTAAAAGTGACCTACGATGCTTGGCCATTATTTCTTGGCAAAAAGGAAGCATACTTCCCGCAAAGGCTGTCATTGTCGTAGGTCCAAGCAAAATTACGTAGGTTGTAGATAAAACAATATTCACAACTGACCCAACCCACAAACCAGTTGGGAACCATCCAACTCATTTGCAACTTGTGAATTAAGTAATGATTTGATATCCTATTCAGATAATCTCCTCATGATTATGCATCTCCGCCATACGTGCATGGTTAATCCGTCACACTTTCGGACTAATCTCATACGATCCCTGTTTTGTTGGTGCACAGTTCTAGAAGATTCTTGCTCACATAGAAGGCTGGCTCTCCCTGGCTGTGTTTTGAATATGTTCAAAGCATCTTTTCTTTGTTTATTTGCATATGCAGCTTCTGTTAGAATAAGCACCAGGCATAATTTAGAACAATCCTTTGTCCGCTTTTCCAATTCCTCAGTGAGGAACTTCTCTGTTACTCTTTCCTTTTGACAAAAGAATCAGTCAGTATCTTGAGCTCACCCTATGTTGTAAAAGACACAGGTCTGTAAAACTTGATACAAGGCGATGTACTCTTGTTTCAAGCAGGATCGTAAACAATTCGCTTTCTTGCGTGCTTATGTGTAATCTTTGTTTATTTGCATTTTCCTCGAATCAGTTTGAAATATTTCTTAAACGTTTCTTATCTATCCTATTGTTTATAACTAACCTTGTGAAAACTTGATTTAAGGGCAGGAACAGATACACCATTTGGATCTTAAACAAGAGCAGATTTTGCAATATTCCGTTGCTTCGACTGACACGCCAGCACAAAGCAATGATTGATTGCAGGGATTTTTATGGCCTAATAGCAAAGAAGCAAATGTTGATAAAACAGACAGCAAGTGACGGTATTAAGCATAGGTAGCTATGTCATTCGAATTGCTTGCGTAAAAGGGTTTGTCAACATGAATATATATCTAAAGAGGACGGATATATGTAGATCTCTGCCGCCGGATTCTTATTTACATTTGCAGCTGGACTAAAAGGCCTTAGAAATCCCTTTCCTTGCAATCGCTAATAGCTCTGTACTGTCGTTTAAATCAAAACGACTGATACTATTGATATAGATTCTGCCCTATTTTTAGATCTTGGAGGTATGGAAAAAAGTTTCAGTTTTATCAGTATAAATTCTCTTTTTCTAGGGAGTGTTTGGGATGCGGCTGACAGCTGTTGATGATAGCTCAAAAAATCTGCCATCAAAAGGTATTGCTTTTGCTTTTAAAGTCTGTCTCAAATTAGANAAGAGGACGGATATATGTAGATCTCAGCCGCCGGATTCTTATTTACATTTGCAGCTGGACTAAAAGGCCTTAGAAATCCCTTTCCTTGCAATCGCTAATATCTCTGTACTGTCGTTTAAATCAAAACGACTGATACTATTGATATAGATTCTGCCCTATTTTTAGATCTTGGAGGTATGGACAAAAATTTCAGTTTTATCAGTATAAATTCTCTTTTTCTAGGGAGTGTTTGGGATGCGGCTGACAGCTGTTGATGATAGCTCAAAAAATCTGCCTTCAAAAGGTATTGCTTTTGCTTTTAAAGTCTGTCTCAAATTAGATGTCACATGAAATTTGCGATAACGCAAAGTTACTAATGCAAAACATTTCAATCGTTGTTATTCGCGTGCAATTTCACGTGACATCTAATTTGAGACAGACTATAGTTCTATAAAGTAAAGAATTAGCCAAGGGGGGCTAAGGAGCCACGGCTAAAATATTAGGGATGGATAGGGACAAAAGTTACTACTTTTTGTTTGTTCTAATTAATTTTTTGTTGTTGTCATATTTCGTTGAAATTGTGAGAAAAATTGTCAATGGATGAAAATTATTGCCATGTCTCTGCTACGAAGTCGTCTATATCTCTGGAACGGAATTACAGATTTCATTAAAACAAACTTTTCTAACGAAAGTGGTATTTCTTTTGCATGATGAAGCTTCAACCAATAAATTGGTGCGCATTCTTGCAAAATATAAGCTTACGAATGAGCCATGTTTTTGACGAAAGGGAATTGACAACGTATAAATCTGTTCCACGTTAAACACGATCTGCTTTCAGTACTTTTATCGAACGTCTGATGTTTCTTCTGTTTCTTTTGTGTATGTTTTAGCCATACAGCAAGAATTGAAATTTGACCGGAACCTATTGCTCAAAAGTATATCATTTACTCTTTTTCTAATTTAAAAAAGTTAAAGAGTCCAAAAACCAAATAACATTTACCACTAATGACACTTTTGGTGAAATAATGATCATTTTGACATACATCAACACGCCTACCATGCTCAGATTACATTTTCTTATTCTCCAAAGCTTTCCATTCTTCGGTTTAAGTCACTCCTACAGATATTAATTAACTAATGGGCCACACTTTAAGTTGATTGTGCAATTTATTGTGAAATACTGGGTCAAAAATGACGCAAAAAGTTTCTGAAATAACTATTTCTTTGCCAAAAATTTCTCTTACATCACAGGTAATTTTAAAAGTTGTTTCAGAGCATTTAAGTTCTTTGATTATTGAATGAAAAGGACAGATTTTGTAAAAAGATTGTATCCGTTACATTTGATTGATAGGCTCCAGTACAAAGCATTTTTCGATCGCAAACAGAGAGATCTTTTCGGCTGATTATTCAAGCTACAAATGTAGATATATAGGATAGATCTTAACCTTTGCCTTGGGCTTTTAGTGTCTCTTATTTAGAAGATGAACAGTAGATATTGCAGTTCTGATGTGATCTTGCGTACAATTCAAACATTACTGTACCGGGTGTCCCAAAAAAAAAGTATACAGATTTGGTCATCCCTAACGATCAGAATTTAGCATGAATCAATCCGAAANGCATATATCGAAAGAAGAAGGATATATCTAAACATCTGCCTCGGGCATTCTTTTTATTTGGCTCAGAAGCTGAGCAGTAAGTGTTTTAATTACACCCAAAAAAATACGAGAATTGAATCGCGTACCACTCGGCTTCTGAACCAAACAAATAAAATGCCCGAGGCAGATGTTTGGATATATCCTTCTTCTTTCGATATATGTTCCTAACTTCGCTTAAAAACCACGTTTCGCGTGCACAAGGCAACAGTTTGCCCTACTGGTTTCAGGGCAACTTTTGCGGCTTTGTTTGTTTTGAATTACTGGTCGAGGGAATTTCTTTTGTCTGCAATCGCTAATCGCTTTGAATTGAGGTGTGAATCCAACGCAACTGATGCTATTGTGTTACGAAATCTGTCCTTGTTGATGTCACGTGAAATTTGCGATAACGCAAAGTTACTCATGCAAAGCATTTCAATCGTTGTTATTCGCGTGCAATTTCACGTGACATCTAATTTGATACAGACTATAGTTCTATAAAGTAGAGAATTAGCCAAGGGGGGCTAAGGAGCCACGGCTAAAATATTAGGGATGGATAGGGACAAAAGTTACTACTTTTTGTTTGTTATAATGAATTTTTTGTTGTTGTCATATTTCGTTGAAATTGTGAGAAAAATTGTCACTGGATGAAAATTATTGCCATATCTCTGCTACGAAGTCGTCTATATCTCTGGAACGGAATTACAGATTTCATTAAAACAAACTTTTCTAACGAAAGTGGTATTTCTTTTGCATGATGAAGCTTCAACCAATAAATTGGTGCGCATTCTTGCAAAATATAAGCTTACGAATGAGCCATGTTTTTGACGAAAGGGAATTGACAACGTATAAATCTGTTCCACGTTACACACGATCTGCTTTCAGTACTTTTATCGAACGTCTGATGTTTCTTCTGTTTCGTTTGTGTATGTTTAGCCATACAGCAAGAATTGAAATTTGACCGGAACCTTATTGTTCAAAAGTATATCATTTACTCTTTTCTTATTTAAAAAAGTTAAAGAGTCCAAAAACCAAATAACATTTACCACTAATGACACTTTTGGTGAAATAATGATCATTTTGACATACATCAACACGCCTACCATGCTCAGATTACATTTTCTTATTCTTCAAAGCTTTCCATTCTTCGTTTTAAGTCACTCCTACAGATATGAATTAACTAATGGGCCACACTTTAAGTTGATTGTGCAATTTATTGTGAAATACTGGGTCAAAAATGACGCAAAAAGTTTCTGAAATAACTATTTCTTTGCCCAAAATTTCTCTTACATCACAGGTAATTTTGAAAGTTGTTTCAGAGCATTTAAGTCGTTTGATTATTGAATGAAAAGGACGGATTTTGTAAAAAGATTGTATCCGTTACATTTGATTGATAAGCTCCAGTACAAAGCATTTTTCGATCGCAAGCAGAGAAATTTTTTCGGCTGATTATTCAAGCTACAAATGTAGATATAGGATAGATCTAAACGTTTGCCTTGGGCTTTTAGTGTCTCTTATTTAGAAGATGAACAGTAGATATTGCAGTTCTGATGTGATCTTGCGTACAATTCAAACCGGGTGTCCCAAATAAAAGTATACAGATTTGGTCATCCCTAACGATCAGAATTTAGCATGAATCAATCCGAAATCATTTTTAAAACATTAATCGGTAGTTAACTTGAACATAGATACCTTGTTTGTTGACATTGGTGCTTTGAGAGTAGAGATATAGATTTTCAAAGGACAAATTGGCCTCCACCTCCCAACCAGAGTTTTGGCGTTTTGGCCTTAGCAAATTCTTAAAGCACAGCGAATAAGTCAACAATAGACTTGGAAAAAATTTGAACCAGGAGGAGAAAAACTAAAAACTGCACAACAAATGCATTTCACAAAATATAATTTACGTAACGCTTATCATCAAGGGAGCTCCGAAGTAAACTTTATTCGTTTTGCCAAAACGCCAAAGCTCTGGTTGGGAGGTGGTGGCAAATTTGTCCTTTGAAGATTTATATCTCTACTCTCAAAGCACCAATAATGTCAATAAACAAGGTATGTATGTTCAAGTTAACTATCGAGTAATGTTTTAAAAATGATTTCGGATTGATTCATGCTAAATTATGATCGTTAGGGTTGACCAAATCTGTATACTTTCTATATACAAATAATTGTATCTTCCCTCAAAAGACCCTTTTCGCATACACAACGAACGAGTTTTAGCCTTCAAGGTTTTGGAGCATCTTGTGTAGCTTGCTTTTTTACATTTGCACCTGGACTAATGGGCGGCGGAAATTCCATTTAGCGCGATCGCTATTCGCTGTACTAGAGTGTCAGTCTAAATAAAAGGATTCTATTATTAAAAAATCTGCTCTTGTTTTAATTGTATGCATTGTATAATGACCTTCATTTCTTCCTCTTCAGGAATAATACAATCAGCAGTATTTGTGGGCAAAAGGACTCCAAGTCTCAACTGGTATTTCCGAAATGAGACAGGGCCTGTTTCGTCAATGGCATTTGGCTATCGCATATTATGTGCTCCAGATTACTACGGGCCTAACTGCACCATATATTGCAATGCAAGGGACGATGCTCATGGTCACTATGGTTGCAATATCCATGGAAACAAATACTGCTTAACGGGATGGACAAATATTGATAATTATTGCACGACACGTAAGTATGTTTTGGTGCAAAAACAAAATTCCAGTAGCCCTTCTAAATGGATGCTCTCAACCTTCTTACCTCGAAGAAATAAAGATTCGAGCTAT
>REGM01000015.1:1410475-1443771 GCA_004194415.1 Aurelia aurita | reverse complement strand
GTACAATTTCTCAATTTTGCAACTGATTGCAAGATATCTAATTTAACAAGAAATCTCAATTCTTGAATGACGCTGCTCCGACGGGAAATTTGTGGGACAAGATTTTTGAGACATGTTGTGAGACTATTGCTTCAGTTGACTATACTTTATTTTGCCTTGCTCAGATTGTAAATATTACATCAGGTTTTTAATATTCTTATAATGCATATACATTAATGGAAACTGGCTTTCTATGTGATTTTGCCTATTTCTTATGTCAGTCTAGACTGATGACGTGATTCCTTGTATTCGTTCAATGCTTTCAATCTGATGTTTTTATTTTCTCTCATACAAGGACTCACGACCAAACAGATTCTAAACAGAGACTAAAACCTGAAGAAAAAATCGAATGTCTTCTATCCTTCGAAGGTCGAAAGAAAAGTTGAACGTCGCTTCGAACGTAGCATCGAACGTCACTTAGCTTCGAAAAGTGGAACGTTGATCTAATCAGCCAATCAAACGCTAAGAATAGGCACGTGGTCTAACCTTATTAAGAAAGTCGAAATTTGATTGGATGCGCCCAAAATGCGGTGCATTAGGCCATTTTAGTCTCTGTTTTGAAGCTGTATTGTCATGAGTCTCAGTTTGAAGCCATAATATCATCCAATTCAATGCGGAAAACGGAGACTCATGTAATCAGTCTAATGTCAGTCTACAGTTTAGCAACTTTAAGAAAACTTGATGAATTCCTGTGCATTAAAGTTTTTGGATAAAATTTACAAGGAAAATGAGTCTTCTATGGAATTTCGGAAGAGTTTTGGATAAAATTAGCACGATAAACTTGCAACATAAGTAGCAAAATAAGATACCATTTGGTACTTGCCATGAAATTTTACTTCGAAAATAGGCTTTTGAAGGGAATCGACATAGTTAAAAGCTGGCACGGGTCAAGTTTAAAATATACTCTATCGTATTTGATAACTTGGAGACGTGTCGTTTCATTGTTTAGCTGAAGAAACGATGGGTGCAGAGGCGTTTTCTTAGCCTATTTATAGCGGCCATTCGATGCAGCTATGTCTATTCCCTTTAAGCTATTCTACTAGAGTCTGAATTCATGATTTCTCTTAAAGGTAATGTGTCCATATATAAGGCCAGCGTATACCCAACCTGTCAACATCCATCACAACCTGTCAACATCCATCAAATTCTCGGCAATTGATTGGTTGATATTCAAACTGATCAAATGAATAGAGAAAATTGCTGTAAGCAACCTTTTGTGATCACAAAATGATAAAACGTTACAGGCAGTGGGAACAAAGCCTTCTTAATCTGTCCCTTGTTTTGTGGAATGTCTGTTTGCTAGATTTCAATAGCAGTCGCAAAGCAACCTTTTATGCGTGATGGAAAAGAAATTGTAGTTGATCACATGCCTTCCTCTGAGAGGCCTACCTGTATGGACACATTACCTTTAACAGCCCCTCTTCGCTTACACAACGAGTTAGTTAGCCATCCCGGTTTCGGGCTGTGTTTTGCGGATTCCTTTGTTTACATTTGCGAGTTGACTAGTCAGCCGTTGAATTCCCTTTGTCTACGATCGCTAATTGCTTTGTACTAGCGTATCAAGCAAAGATAAAAAAAAATGGATGTCATTGTTACAAATTCTGCCCTTGTTTAAATGCGAGGCAAACATGAAAACTTGGCCAATGGAGGACTGCCAAACAGAAGTACTCAAGCAGCAAACAAGGGATGTGGTACACTTGTTTTTCAAGTCATTTTCTTCATATCAAATATAAATCAAAGACCAACTATTTCTAACGTGTCTCGAATTACACGAAATTTTTGTCACGTATTAAACTCTACTTTATACCATACATAAATACATTATTCAACACAATTAGCAGACACAGCGACTATTTACATGAAAACTAAGCTGAAGGACTGTCTCGCAAAGGTTGCTAATTATGCAAAACCTTATCAGTATGAAACTGGAGTTGGAAGAGCTATGTTTCATAGTTGGTGCAAAGGTTTAAATCCTTTGAGTACAACTTATTTCTCGAAGCATTCTAGTACTTTTTCTGGACCTACCGGCAGAGTCAGAAAACGACGAAAGGTTTTTTGTTTGTAGTTTTGTAACATGTCAACGAATACCACCGAATTGGCGTTCGTTGTAAACCTAACACGCAAACTTAATCAGAAAATTTACTTGGTCAAATTCGGTCCTATTGTGCTCAAGCCACGGGAATTTGTTTTAATAAAAATTGCTCTTTTCAAAATCCTACATAAACCTGCTAAAAACGTTATGCCACTATGGCAAGGTGGGCAAAATGGGTCATTCAAATATTCATGGGTTTCACTGTTATCATGCTTTAGTTGCAGAAAATCAATTTCGATCACGAACAAAGACAATTTTATTTATTGCAAAAGCAGCAAATTTACAACCAAGGACAGTTTGCCTCGATTTTAGAAGCAAAAAACCAANGCAAATTTAAAACCAAGGACAGTTTGCCTCCATTTTAGAAGCAAAAAACCAAGTGACCCATTTTGCTCACCTCCACCAAACATTGGATACTTTTTGATACCAATTTTCTAAAATGAGGGCGGTTGTAAGGAAGCCCCTGGTATCTGCTTTGACTCTTGACTAGCACAAGTCGTCTTGCAGGGGCTAGACTCAATACATAGTCGAAGTTTCGCTCTTTGACTGAACTGCTACCACTACAACTACTGCAGGGACAACAACAACAACAGCAATTCAATGAGATGAGCGTAAGTTGAGGGTCTTATGCAGTGAGACTATGAAGGGGCAAGGAAAGGTCATTTCCTATTCGTACAAGACAGTTTGCGCAAGTCCGCTTTGATTCTCGTTTTGGTAATTCAGTTGTAAGAAACGTTGCTTCTCGCCTGTCACAATGAAGTAAGAAAAACTAGGGAAATGCCACTATAACGAGATACCATAGAATGCAACGATAACCCAGCATAGGCATCAAATCTTTAATAAAGATTGAACAAATGGTTATTGCATCTTCTTTTTGATTGAATGGCTTGAAATGAACTTCAGTTACTTTGCTATTAGTGTCATCAGAGATTTTTGATAGATTGATTATTTTCGGGATTACAGCCTTTTTCTTTTTATTCAAAAAATTCATGAAAAGTTTTGCAAAAAAGATAAAATCATCGTAAATCCTAAATTCGCTCTTTGACTGAACTGATACCGTTACAACTACTGCAACCACGAAAAGTGGTACAATCTTTAGGAATACCATAGTTTATCAAGGTCTACAATATGGTGGAAAGCAGAATTCTGGCGCTTTTTTTGTTTATGATTTAGCAATTTGATGGCATCACAACCTCAAAACTGGTTGAAGCACGAAAATTGCTGTAATTTTAAAATAATCAAGATATCAAAAATCTCCAATGAAAAAAAATAGCAAAATACCTGAAGTTCCATCCAAGCCATTAAATCAAAAGGAAGATGCAATAATCATTTGCGCAATCATTTTTAAAGATTTGATGCCAATGGTCGATAACTCAGAACACAATGCAAGAATGTGCCCGGCATGGCACATTGGCACTATGTTTTAGTAGTAAACCAATTACCAGTATTAAAATTGATTCTTGCTTTATTTGTTTTGTTGTCCTGTTTATGTCTGGACTTTACTAGGAAGCAAATGACCAACAATATAGATGCAATATTACTTCCTAAGGACATGAGCTTGCTCTGTAAAACATTTCGCTCACTAAACTGTATCATGATCGAACCTCCGTATTTCACAGACAGCACAAATTCTAAAAATACAATATATAACATACGTAAAAGACATTCAAAATACGCCTCACAAATATCTAAAAGCTATCTACAACGAAATAACGTCACTATCAATGGCCATACATCATCTACACTCCACAATAAATAAGTATTTCATTCCAAGTGTATTTGTCTAGTGTCTGATTCACTTCTGTACACAATAGCTTTGTAGGTATTTCACTTACCCTAGAAAATTTTGAATTTATAGAGCTTGGGGCTCTCTGTAATTAAACAATCGCACGTATGTGATATTTTGCTGGCTGAAGATAGCATAAGTCTACAGCAGGTGTCACAACACAACGTTCTGTTCAAGCCTCATCTAATAAATTTTCATATAAATTTCTCAGAATAGATTTTATTGACACCACACCTTGCTGAAGTTATAGTCAGTAAACAGTAAAGGCGAATTATTCGAATTTTGCATAAGTGAAACCTAATTTGACATATGTTTGATCTTTAAAGGGGCTGAGTCACGTAATTGTAAACAAACTTCTCTCGAAAGGATGATTTTGAAGTTTTTTGGTTGACCATATCGCACTGATTTTCCATTATTTTTTCAAATGCAAGTGTTATTTTGAAGATGGATTCTTGAATTTCACAGAGAAACCAACAAACTATTCATATGTTGTAAGATTACAGAGATATCGGTAGATTTCTACATGTAATTTAATTTTGGATTGACCCCATCCACCATAATATATTCAGAAAACAATGGACACATGCCTAAAACAATATAGATTATAGAGATAACAGGCTTGTTTACGGATACATGACCCAGCCCCTTTAAGATAAGAAATTCGTGATGTTTTACATCGCTACTTGGTTTCATTATTGAATAATAGCCTGGCAAGCTGAAAGGCTGAAACAAGTTAACGGGGTTGGAAACGTCGCCCACTACTACAGAGCCACATTCTTCCTCTCTCTCTTTCAATTTTGTTTTCATCATTATTGACTCGATCTAGTTGTATCATAACTGGAATCTGCGGAACTTGACTACTAAAGAAATACACCCAGATAACAAACTATAATCTTTCACCTCATGAAGCTTGTAGAACAGCAGTAGATGAGGATGCCTGGCTTGATTCTGGTATATGATACGATGTTGCAACAGACTGGACACTTGGCTGATGATGAATTGTCACACTTTCACTGGTAGTATTAGCTTGGCTGTGAGAATGCATGACACTAGCAGGTGACGCATATACCAAACCATTTGGTCCATTATACACCATTTGTACTGCCCCAGGTGGCAACTCGGCCGAACCACCACTTGGAAGTATGATTATATTTTCATGTGAATGAGATGATGAGACAGGCACTGAAGAACTGCTTTGGAAATGGGCTCCATCTGCAATTACCACCTGACTACCAACTTGATTTGGACTGATGATGATATGACCACCTTGCATCCCAGGCATGTTTCCAGATAATAGTATGTTTTGTGGATGAATCTTATGCATCTGTAATTGACCTTGGATTATCTGTAAACAATTAACCAGTCTGAGGTTAAGAGTTTAAAAAATTGGACACTTGATTGGAGCTGCATTGATTAAAAGTTATGTCACACATTCAGTAGGATATGGTTCTTTCTGCAGGGTCACTGTAAATTTCAACTCGGTTGAAATAATGTACATACAGCATAGCAATACACAAACTTCAGAAATAACATACAGCAAGCCAGAGCCAGACAAACCCAACCCAACCCAGAGGTTACAAAAGGATACAAATATGAACTAAACTCAATATTGCAAATTTTATTTTCAGATTGTGTACCTTGCTTGATAAACAGAATTGAAATGAGATCCTATAACACTAGAAATACCTGGAATCATATGTAAACGGCTAAATTAAAAACATTCCAAAAGACACTGTTTGCTCCGTTCTAAAGCTTAACAGGGTTTGTGCAAGGTTAAAAGCTTGCCTTTGCAAAGAGAAAAAAATATCTAAAAATATCCCATTCAAATCGAAGTTGCCTAAATGCCATGAACAATGGATAGCCAAAGAAACAAGATGTGTCTGAGTGTTTTCTTTGTTCTATTCATAGACAAGCCTATTTACCATTGCATATTTCCTTTAAGGTCTGTGAATCCGAAAATTTGTTCCACAAAATTATCAAAGAAACATTGCAGCAAAATATCTGCTTTTTCTGGTACTGGGTTGTCCACAATAGAAAATGCCTTTGTGGTACAGGTTGACAAGGACTTTAATCAAGAACGTGGGTACCTGAGGCTACCAATGAAAAAAAAACAGCAAATGGCCAAAAATGTGTTTCTTACAGAGGAGCACAAATGAACAGACATCTGAGGCTACCAAT
This sequence comes from Aurelia aurita, assembly GCA_004194415.1. NCBI lineage: Eukaryota > Metazoa > Cnidaria > Scyphozoa > Semaeostomeae > Ulmaridae > Aurelia > Aurelia aurita. The sequence goes on along the minus strand of REGM01000015.1, from coordinate 1,437,676 downwards.
GAAAACAAAAATTCCACCTGAGGCTACCAATGAAAAAAAACAGCAAATGGCCAAAAATGTGTTTCTTACAGAGGAGCAACGCTGTGGAATAGCTTTTCAGCTGAGTCAAAGCAGGCATCTTCTCTAAGCAGTTTCAAGGAAACTATTTACGTATGAATCACTTTCCTTTTCCAGTAAATTTTAAAAATATGTTGTTAATAGGTTGTAGATTGTAATTAGGTTTTTAGCATTATGGGTCTTTTAATTAGTTTAGGTTATTCATGTATTGTAATTTAGTTTAGTTTTGTAAGTATTTTATGGGAGGGCCCATTGAAAACTAGCACTTATGCTGAAGGGCTATCCTCCCCAGCTAAAAATTGAAACATGAAATATGAATATGAAATATGGTAGCGTCTCAGTTTGAAGCCATAACTATCATTCTATTCAATGCAGAAAGATGAGACTCATGTAATCAGTCTAGCGCCTACCTGAGGTTGTACAGCTGCTTGGTGCAAATGAACAGTCTGTCCTGAACTTGCAGAAGATGGATTATTCCCAGATGCTAGAATTGCAGTCACAGCGCCTGCAGGCACAGTCTGCAGGGAGTAAGTTACTTGTTGAGATGATGAAGTCTTTGGCGTTGGGTGTGATGCTTGTGGGGCTGGTTGATGCAATGCAACTTGAGATGATGGTGGTGCTATGTATGTAGTAATTCCTTGTCCTCCTTGAGTAAATTGTATCCCTGTCATCATCGTTGGTGGGCCTTCACTTGCCTGTGGCTTAAGATTATGAAGATTAGGCAAAGAGCAACAGATAGGTATTAGAAAAAAGTTTGGCAGTTAGATTGCTCCCTGGCAAATCAATAATATTTTTGAGCACAACTTCCTATGTCATTAAAAATCTTTATTAAGTAATTTGATAACATAAGATGAATGTTCCTTGGCTGTATATGTACAGTAGACCTTGATAGAAACAACGTTTTCTTGCCCAAGAATTCTGATGACCTTCTTCACAATTATTGTTAAAAATCTTTGAGGTCTTTCATTTGTTCATCTGGAGAATGGTTGACAATTCATTGGGATTTCTTTAATTCTAATGTACACAAGGGTTGTACTATACACTTCTACAGTGTATGTGAAAACAACCTTATACCATTCAATATCTATTTGTATCATCAACTTATAACAGAGTCACCATGACTTCATTATTTGGGTATGCCTTTATACGCAATGTTTGGTGAAGGTTAAATGTTGCACAATATTCACCTTAATGTCTTCATCGCCAGCTCCATACTGTAAATCCGGCTCCTCGTAGCCTGTTTGAGACATTCTCTGATCTGAAGGATTTTGGGGGGCCAGTTGTGTCAATAAAGGAGTTGGATCAGGAGAATTTAAACATGTTTGAATGAGTGCTTTTCCGCTCTCTGATGTGATCATTGGTTGCAATTTTCTTGTTGCAAATGTGTAAACATGTCCAGTTTCTGATGCAACCAGCAGCATTACTTGTGTTCCTGTTAATGTACTCAATTCATAAGCCTGTAGAATGAAACAAAGTGCAAGTGAATAAAATATGCCATTAAAAATTATGATAAAACGGAGAATGAGGCAAGCGATGACAATCATTTTGTAATTCTTCATTTTATCGACATTCAAGGTAACTAAATAAGTTGACAATGACAGGTGACACAAACGGTTAAGACATTCCAGTAGTAGACATAAGTATAAAAATAAATAAATTAGACATAAACATGTTTTTGAATGTTTCGAACCAAACTTGGTTCATCTTCAGCGAATCTGAATGATGATAAGTGGCAATTTATACCAACAAAAAAAATACAAAATAAATGAGGTAAACAAGCGTGAGTTACATTTCCTATGCACAGGGGGACCTGAGGCCTAAGCCCCGAATGGATAAATTGGGAAGAAATCAAAGGAGAAATAAGGGGATAGATGACTGTTGGTAATTAAGTTCGGGTCGATCCCGTAAAATTAAAAGGCTTTCATGAATGAGTAGATCAAATTCATTGTTGTCCACAATAGAGAAATCTTTAAACGATGCAGCGTACCCTGATTGGCTAATGTGGTTCCCGATGGAGGAAGGACTCGCTTTTATTTTACGACCAGCTTTGTTGACTCCCAGGTGCTCTCTGCATTGAGCAATTAAATTATTTTCCCCAGTTTATTGTTGTTTTTCTTGACTGTTACAAATTTGCTGTAAGATACTTTACAAGTTGGAGAAATCATCAACATTGACTTAAAGGGAAGAGGGGAGTTTTTGCTCTTCATAACTACTTTTACCAATTTATGACTTTTGGAGAAGATTTGCTCACGATGTTGATTTCAAAGTGACAAAAATTTGTATTAAAATTTTTGGGATGTGACCATGAGTAATGACTGGGGGTGAAAAGTTTCACCTTAAATGATTTTTACAGTCAAAAATCCCCACAATTTTCAAACTTTTTATTGTCATATGAACATCACAAATACTAGGAGGGAGACTTGTTTACAAATCATTGTCAGAAATATCAGAAAGGAGTGTGAACAATTAGTAGTGTTTGGGTACTAAATCCAAATCTTGTTGGGTCAATAATTTTTGTGAAGAACAAATTTTGAAATTTTTGAAAATGAAGCTTTATATAAATTGAAAATGTACATTGTTGGGGTGCAAGAAATGAATAACCAATTATAAGAAAATTTAAGTACAATTATGGAACTTTTAGCGCTGAGGGCTGATCTAGTTAGTTTCTTGAATAAACGTGGCACCGTATCTGGCAATGAATAACGCCCAGATGTTTAAACTTGAAATAAAGAAATATTGTGTGGTTTCCAATCCAATCACTCATATAAAATTAGACCACACATCCTGATAAGAGCTAATGAGCAATGCCAGCAACGCCCAGTTGCGTAACAGAGGCAACTGAAACCCTTAGGGATTTTCTGGTGGTGGACCTCCATTTTGACTGGCACACCAAGATCAAGAAGAATTCTTGAAAATTCTTAAGAATTCTTGAGAATTCTTGTCGTGTTAATGTGTGCAAGGCCTGTACTGTATTTAAGTATAGTAAAAAAGGCTGTCACTATATTTATGGGCCTGTTATTCAGATAATTATTCAGAAACAATGCAGCCAAAGTCCTTTATCTGAGAACATTTCTTTTGCACTATGTTTTCCTCCATAAGCGTAGCCAGCCACTGTACTTAAAAAATATGTCACTAAATTATGACAAGGAGCAATCTCCCGGGTGGGGGGCTTTGGGTTCTCACAGACATTGGTTTTATCTCCAGGTTTCAAGGTTTTAGAAATCACAGAATCTGTGTGTGTTGTATTGAGATCATACAGTAGAGACGTAACTGAAGTGAAGCGAAAATGAAATTTAGGGCCAGTCAGCAGAGTATGGCACTTTTCGATGAGATCTCTGGTGTCCAAGGGGAAATTTCTTTTGTTCTCTATTGTCTAATCTATTGTCTATTTTGAACAGACTATTGAAATCTCCAGTGTGCAAGTGCCATACTCTGCACAACTGCCTGGATGTAGGAAATAATAAAAAACTACTGGTGCAAACTACAAAATTGTTCGTTCAAATTTAAGGCGTGGATTCAGGCCGGGTTGACAGGTTTGCATAAACCGGTCAGATTTTCAGAGCAATAAATATTTTTAGTTTGTCTTCTGGCTGTTATTTTTCATGTTTTCATCTTGTGATTGAAATTGGCATTTACCATAATCTACAGCAAAAATGTTTCGATGCAAAGGCGCAATATTGAATTTCAGTACCCATCAAGTCTTTTCAATCCAATTTAATCAAATTGAGTGAAAATAGCAGCAGACGAGCCGATGTCTGTCATGTCAATACGAGTATTGCCGGACTCGCGGGCTCAAAGGGGTTGCGGACTCGATTAGGTCTTCTCTACTTCTGCGATCCCAGCGCTTGGTGCTAAAAACGCAACTTCACCTATTGCCCTAGTTATAAGGGAATTTAGTGTTATGCTAGCCTGTGTCACAGACCATAACGAGGGGGAGTTATGGACTGATTGTCTGATGGACTGACTTTTGTTGTCCCAGTTTCACAGAGATCTTGTGAAATCTGTTATTCCATTGTTATTCAAATAATGATATTGGCTTGTCTAGCTCTTTGTTTGTTTAATTTGTTTATACTGAAGTGGTTGGAACAACAAAAGTGAGTCCATCACACAGACCATAACTCCCTCTGGTTATGGTCTGTGACGCAGGCTAGTGTTACGCAAGAGAAAGGAAATTCTGACCCAGTCACCCATTCATCTCAAGGTTTTGACCCAGTCAGAACTCAGTGGAACCCGCTCAAAATTGCGCAAGTTGCTTCCAAAGGTTTTAGAACACTTGTGGTAAAACTTAGCTTTGTGAGCAAATGCAAGTTCAAAGTTTAACATTTGCGATCTCCAAACTGCTACAGATCTGGAAATCCCAAAAGTGAATCTCACGAATGTTTCCTTTTCGAAACGGGTGTTCCCTAAGAAAAAGGGCGTTCCCAACAAGTAAAAGGGTGTGGTCCCAAAAAATTTTCCGGGGCCTCTTTCATTATCTGTGCCTGAATATGCAGTTTCTGGTGTCGATATGTTTGTTTCTGGGTTGGTGGATTTTTCAACTTTTTATCAAAGTTTACAGGTTCTGGTACGACCCCCCTCCAAGCCCCCCCCCACGAGACACTGTCTGGGGGCTATATGGTCTAGTTTACAAACTCCTCTCCTGTCCTGCTGTCTGATGACTTTGCCCCATCTGTTTGATAAAGCACTGCTTAAAATACAACTTAACAGGGAAAAACTTTGCCCCTTCATTGGAACCTTTCCCCCTTGTTGTTTACTAAGGTCTCAGTGGCCTACTGGCCTAACAAACGAAAACCTCACAATGAAAACCTCGTAAGTTTTGGCCAGGCCGAAAACACGGACTTCTCGGACTTCTTGGACATGTTGGACAAAATGGCGGACTTCTTGGACATGTTGGACAAAATCGCGGACTTCTTGGACAAAATCGCGGACTTCTTGGACTTCTTGGACAAAATCATGGACTTCTTGGACATGTTGGACAAAATCGCGGACTTCTTGGACATGTTGGACAAAATCGCAGACTTCTTGGACATGTTGGACAAAATCGCGGACTTCTTGGACATTTTGGACAAAATCGCAGACTTCTCGACTTCTTCGGACTTAATCTCGGACTTCTTCATATAGCACGAATATCTATTGCTGTGCATGGAGAGATTCTATTAAATTTTGTTTGGCACGCTAGTCAAATGACTCTTTGGCACGCTAGTCAAATGACTCTCTCAATAACGCTATTACTGTACATTTTTAACATTTCCGTGTTTTCGAGTATAGCCGTAGCAGGCCATAAACACTTTCATTTTATTTCATGTGCTTTGTCTTCGATGACAGTGTCGTCCACCTGCCTTTTTTTAGCTCGTCTCTGCTCCGTGGATTTGAATTCTAGGGGAAGCCAGCAGTGGTAGGCAAACAACGAGGAATAACACACAGCCAACCAAGTAGCCAATCCACCATGCGCCTACCCATATCGTGTCGTTCGGTGTTAAGTTTGAATTTTTTGGCTAGAAGAGAAATAATATTATTGGGAAAAAAGGGCAGAGACTTTCTTTAATTAGCTGAATCTCTACTCGAAAACACGGAACTCTCGGAAATCGCGGATACCTCGGAACTAAGTTATGTGAGTTCCGAGAGTTCCGAGGGTTCCGAGAGTTCCGTGTTTTCGAGTATAGTTCCGGAGAAATTAAGAAATTCCTGGAATCCGTGCTCATCAGAGCAGAAAGCAGAGTTAACTTAATTATTCTTTTAAAATTGGTTTTAAGATTCTGAAAAACTCAAAATATAACTTCTGAAAGAATATAATCCGCTACTTCTTAACCCGTCTCTTAATAAGCAAACCTCTTTGTGCTGGCACCAAGCCCCCCTCGTGCAAGAGATTCATCTTTCCGACTCATTTCTAAATTCCCAAGAATTTTTTAAGAGTTTTCTCATTTCATTTCTAAGTTATATGACTTCCGAGAGTTCTGAGAGTTCTGTGTTCTGTGGCCCCAATAAACAATCTCTAATCTCAATCGTGATATTTAAATTTAGATTGGAAATCAAAAATGATTTTGTTAGTCTTATTGAGAAACTGTCTTTGCCTTTCGCACGGGAAACAGAAATAGAAAACTACAATATGACTTGAGATTTAAAATTGCGCGTTGATTTGAATCACGAAGTTACACATATGATATTTGAAAGTTCATGCAACGCTTGAGGTTTTTTTACTTTAATGCCTGGGTACCTTAAAGAAATCGCCATTTGCCACTAAAGTGGCAAGGAGATAAATATGACAACTCTTTGAGGAAGGCTAATAGCCTCACAACGGAACAATGCGTTTAAGGAAGAAGTTTGGGAAACTGCGGCGCTTTTCAAGATTTTGTCCAAGAAGTCCGCGATTTTGTCCAACATGTCCAAGAAGTCCGCGATTTTGTCCAAGAAGTCCGCGATTTTGTCCAACATGTCCAAGAAGTCCGAGAAGTCCGTGTTTTCGGCCTGGCCGTAAGTTTTGGGCCTAAATTTTAGGCGAGCAGCAAGCTCCTTCCGTCAATCAAACAACAAACATACCTTCTTCATTATACCAGTTTTCCTTTTACTAAACGTTGTGTAACGCCTCAGTTTATTTTGAATGAACTCCATTCTTATTTTCACCCTTCCCCTTGTCTTTTTCTGTCGGTCGGCTGATCCTCTGGACATCTTAGAATCGGGTTCGCCATCGGAAGTGTCCTCGTCAACGCCATCCATGTAATGCTTCGTTTCATCTTCGATTATCAGGCCAGGAAACTTGTTGCCTTCGCTTGTTGGATGCTCATGCCTTGGGAATATCAGTTCTGGCTGGCCATGTTGTTGAATATTTCGATGAGCTTGTAGTGTACTTGCTTGGATAGAAGAGGACTCTAAATTTTGCATTTTGCCGGTTTGTAAAGAAGCAATACCTTTTATGGCGTCCTTCGTCAAATTTGGTAATAATGGCTATCTTCCACTACCGTATAAAGATTGCTCCTTCGCAACACAGTAATTCAAACTTACAGCCTCATTCCCTCACTGATCTGGTTCCCTGCGTCGACTTGACCGCGTTCGCATTGAGAGTCCTGGACGCCAGGGAAGCGATTTGTTTTCAACTTCCGTATAGCCCAGTCCCCTAGTCGAAAATGACGTCAGGAAACCAGACAGTAAAACTTAAAACTTGTGCGCTAAATTTGGGCAGTGAAATTTCAACAAAATATATCTTTTATTTCAAAAAGTAAATTATATGGGTATGCTTGCTTCCTAACCTAACGTTATCTGTTGTAGCCAAGTAAATAGAATATTGGAGGACGCTGCGATGCAAAATTTGTGTGATGACATTTTTGAGACAGACGAAAACTTTGCGGTCTGATTCTTGACTTTTTCATGACAGAGCCACGGATCTACTCCCCGTCTACTAGCCTGCGTTCGAACTATACCCCCTAAGGAAAAGGTATATAGTTTGCACGCAGGCTGCGGATCTACTCTGTCTTTACGGAAGAGGTCACAACACACCCTTATTCGAGGCGTTATTCCCATTTTGAATCAATGCTTTTTATGTCGTTTTTCCCGTCCAATTTGGCAACAAAGGCTCTTCAAAAGTTCAAAAACCAAGAATCCTCTTTCGTAGCTTCCATTGTCGCTGCAGGTACGTTTTGCTTCGTTGTAATTTGGATGAGGATGCTTAGGTGTATAGATAACAGATAACGAAATGAGAAAGGAATGCGAAACCAGGAACTACAGTACGTATGATTATGGTATGACCAGACTTGCCCCAAGTCTATTTCATGAAGTCCGTCTGACCAATTCTGTTCCCATCATTCCTGGATCCGCCATTCCAACATTACGTAGCGACACAAAGGGGAGATAGCGAGCCACTTTGTTCCTTTACGGAATGTTGGATTAGCGGATCCGGGAACTATGGGAAAGAGATTAGTCATACTTCATGAAATAGACTTGGGGCAAGTCTATGATATGACGTAATTACCTTCTTGCAACTTAGGCCTAACTTATAGTTCGCTAATTGAAACTTACATCAACATTTCGATGGCCTCAATGTACATAGTATTTAATATATGAATAATCATTATGACACAGAGAGCCTGTTTCATATTGAAGAAGATAGCAGAACTCGTGGTCACAACTTAGAACGCTGTAGAAAGGATGTAAGGAAGAGATTTTTCAGCCTGAGGATCAATATTTTATGGAATAAGCTACCACAGACATAACATAATGAATTCAGGCACACTGAATTCGTTCAATAACATGTTAGACGATTTATTAAGGGACAAGAAATATTCCTGTTGTACAGAAGATATTTTTTCAAAAGTTTAAATTAAGACAACAACATCATTTTTGAGAATGTAAGATGCTTAGTGGGGTGGCTTTGGTCAGGACAGACTGTTTTTCCCGACAGTTCAATTTGTTTTCAAGCCATTGCTGGTGCTATACTTGGCTTGTCGAGTTTGGCCATTCTGATGGGAGTGGACTATCAGTGTGTGCCTCTTGTGTAGTGAGAATAATGGTGGTATAGATTTTAGGTCCACCGTTATTCTTACAACATGAGTAAGACTTCAGGCCAGAAAAGAAAAATTCCCCAATTTTCCCGGTCGACATAAAATGCGCCCCTTGTATAGTAAGAATATCGGTGGTATAGATTTTAGGTCCACCGTTATTCTAACAACATGAGTAAGACTTGAGGCCAGAGAAGAATAATTCCTACTTTTTTGGAAGTTGACATTAATAGTGCCTCTTGTATAGTAAGAATAACAGTGGTATAGATTTTACATCCACCGTTATTCTTACAACATGACTAAGACTTGAGGCCAGAAAAGTGAAATTACCACTTTATTGGAGGTTGACATAAAATGTATCTCTTGTATAGTAAGAATAACGGTGGTATAGATTTTAGGTCCACCGTTATTCTAACAACATGAGTAAGACTTGAGGCCAGAAAAGAATAATTCCCACTTTTTTGGAAGTTGACATTAATAGTGCCTCTTGTATAGTAAGAATTATAGTGGTATAGATTTTACGTCCACCGTTATTCTTACAACATGACTAAGACTTGAGGCCAGAAAAGTGAAATTACCACTTTATTGGAGGTTGACATAAAATGTATCTCTTGTATAGTAAGAATAACGGTGGTATAGATTTTAGGTCCACCGTTATTATTACAACATGAGTAAGACTTGAGGCCAGAAAAGAAAAATTCCCCAGTTTTTGGAGGTCGACATAAAATGTGCCTCTTGTATAGTAAGAATAACGGTGGTATAGATTTTAGGTCCACCGTTATTATTTCAACATGAGTACGAATTGAGGCCAGAAAGGAAAAATTCCTAATTTTTTGGAGGTTGACATAAAATGTGCCTCTTGTATAGTAAGAATAACGGTGGTATAGATTTTAGGTCCACCGTTATTCTTACAACATGAGAACGACTTGAGGCCAGAAAAGTGAAATTACCACTTTTTTGGAGGTTGACATAAAATGTGCCTCTTGTATAGTAAGAATAACGGTGGTATAGATTTTAGGTCAACCGTTATTTTTACAACATGACTAAGACTTGAGGCCAGAAAAGAAAAATTCCCGCTTTTTTGGAGGTTGACATAAATAGTGCCTCTTGTATAGTAAGAATAACGGTGGTATAGATTTTAGGTCCACCGTTATTCTTACAACATGAGTACAACTTCAGGCCGGAAAAGAAAAATTCGCCAATTTTTTTAGGTTCACATAAAATGTGCCTCTTGTTTAGTAAAAATAACGGTGGTATAGATTTTAGGTCCACCGTTATTCTTACAACATGAGTACGACNAAACGGTAGAGTTGGCAGACTTCGCAGAGAAAAATCGCAAAAGAATTGGAATTCTGAAAGTGAGAGAGTTCGAATGTAGTGCTCCCTCCGCTCGCTGCGCGAATTGAAGCCAATGCAATGCACTGTACTTTTGTTATCATCATCATCATCATCATAAATGCAAATGCACTACCTATTTACAAGGCATGGCAGCAAAAGGTTAAAAACATTACAATATGTACAAGTCAACTGAACTAATTAACGAAAGACAAAAACAGAATACAATGGGGATAAAACTAACTATAATGGAAATACTTTTTTGGTGTTGGAAATTTTTTTGGTGTTATGCAAAATGCAAATCCCAATAGAAAAGAATTTAATTCTATTTTCGAATGTTTTGCAAACTTTTTCATTCACGAAACAAACAAGGCTCTTTGCGATCTCTCGGAAGTCTCTACCAGCTTCAGAAGCAGAAGGTTTCCGTGGCCTTGGAAGTCTACCGTTTTCAGAAGATGCCCAAAAGAATACGCCCTAAATTGGCCCACAGTTCTTGATATGATAAAAGTGAGACGGCCACTATTGCATACAAAGCATTATCAGGTCTTGCCCCCGGTTATCTTTCAAGCCTATTTAAGAAAAATTCTGCGCGTGATATAAATATGAATTTGCGCAATGCCTCTGCCGATGTCCTTGTTCCAAGGATGAACACTTGCAGTGGACAGGAAGCTGTATCTTTTCGGGGCGCAAAGACTTGGAATAATTTGCCTTTAGATGTCAAACAAGCACCCTCCCTTGGCATTTTTAAAAGTAGGCTGAAGAGCAATTTGTTCTTCTCAGCCTAACTCTATTTATTTTTTTGATGTTTATATTGACTTTAAATTTGTTTACTTTATGTATGAAATAACATTGTTACTAGGTATTTTAGGATTTTCTTTTTGTTTAGTTAATAGGGCAAGCTGTAAAGTAGTATTTATATTGATGCTTTTATCCTGTGTAAAGAATTTAAAATCATGAAATAAAATTTTTATTTCTTACAACAAGGGTTCAACGACACATTTACCCCATTTACTATACAATCCTTGAATTTAACTTTTAAAAGGTTCTTACTACTTCTCAGTGGCCATCTTAGTACTGGTTTCTTATAAACCAGTTTCTTATAAGGAAAATGTGTAATGGAACATTTTCTCTACTTCAGAGCAGACAGANAACAAGCACCCTCCCTTGGCATTTTTAAAAGTAGGCTGAAGAGCAATTTGTTCTTCTCAGCCTAACTCTATTTATTTTTTTGATGTTTATATTGACTTTAAATTTGTTTACTTTATGTATGAAATAACATTGTTACTAGGTATTTTAGGATTTTCTTTTTGTTTAGTTAATAGGGCAAGCTGTAAAGTAGTATTTATATTGATGCTTTTATCCTGTGTAAAGAATTTAAAATCATGAAATAAAATTTTTATTTCTTACAACAAGGGTTCAACGACACATTTACCCCATTTACTATACAATCCTTGAATTTAACTTTTAAAAGGTTCTTACTACTTCTCAGTGGCCATCTTAGTACTGGTTTCTTATAAACCAGTTTCTTATAAGGAAAATGTGTAATGGAACATTTTCTCTACTTCAGAGCAGACAGAGCCCCGACAGAGCAGAGTAAAAATGTTTTTCACGAAGGAACAGCCAACAACAGCAACCATCGCCTAATGGAGCAACAACAACAGCAATCAGTCATCGAAATGAAAACAAACAGCAGGCCAGTGGAAAATGGCGATTGAATCTGGAGAGTTATTCGCAACAAGCTTCGTTATTTTGGTTATACTTCTTTTGCTTTTTGTGTTGATGCGATTTTATGGTGTGGATATTGGATTACAAACTCCTACCATGCAAAGAAGCAACGAAAGACCGCACATCTATAACTCTGTTAGCGTAAAAAATCCGTTCAGTGTTGGGATTAGCAGCCGTGAAACATTGCTGGGAACAGGTAAAAAGATTGGCCTAGTTGCCTGCTAGTAGTAGGCAAATACGACCAATGATAGGCCCAGTTCACTATCATTTTATTGTGGATTTTTTATCATATATATTAGTTTCAAGAATGCTTTTCCTGCAATGTATTAAATGGAACTTTATCAACAACAAAAGGTTTCAATCCTCCATCTAGAACTGTTGTATAATAAGGTCAAAAGAGTTGGTGTGTAGGTGTGCAAATTAAAATGAAAACCTAGACTTGTTACGAAAAATAAAACCTGGGGTGGGGATTGAAGTTGCAAAAAAGAGCAACAGATGATGGATTTTTTTCATTTTATTTTGTCTGGCAAGAACTGTGCATGCAAGATAAACTTCCCAATCTGTCAGAACTAATTTATCAAGCAAGCATGTAGAAGTTTGCAATTTTTCCCATTCCTTTAAAATATCACTCACCAGGCATAACCTACTGTAATAGACAAAATGATAAAGATGGTGACAGGGAGATATTTGCCAGTATGCATTGCATTCTAATTAAGAATCTTTAACGATTCTATAGGAATTTGATTAAAGAACATATTGCATCTTGGTAAAAGCTCCCTGTCACAATCTTTAGCGTTATGGTCTATTGCAATGGTGGTGAAGGTGTTGTGCTGCTGTGATATTATTCTCTTGACTTTAGCCAGAACAGTTCAGGCAGAGAGGGTTTAAGCCTCACCCATACCATTTGAGCATCATGACAAGGGGCCGTGGATTGATTCACATTGGCTTCTTGTGATCCTGGTGCTTGGCACTAAAAACTGCAACTTCACCTAAGCCGTTACAAAACATTTAATCAAATACACTAGTCCTATTTCATTTCAGATGGCATAATGACTGAGATTAGAACAGACAAGAAATGCATGATAACATCACTTTGGGATGTTGATATTTCAAGAGCCAAAGAAATGTTCAATTCATTAGATAATGGAAGCGATGTATGTACATGTACCCTTTATTTCATTTGAAAATTGTGCAGTTTTAAAATTTCTTTAATAGACTACAAGTCAAACAGTTTCAGCTGGGTTTCCTCCAATATGAAACAGTCAAAACAACTAATGCTGTGGTTAATGAACTCCATTTTCAGTTTGTTGGATGAACAGATTCAACATAGAATTTGTGATAGAATACTGTACTTATGAATTTTCACGAGTCAAAATGGTTTTCACATAATTTTAAAGTAGAATGTATACTTTGTGCAGTTTCACAGTAATTACTGTAACATTAAACACTTTATTTATTTTTGAAGGCAAGCTTGTCAAGTTTCATGTGGCTACAAGATATACTTGCAAAGCTTTCCATTGGCCAAAGTTGCTCAGAAACATTGTATCCTTTCATTCCCAGTTACAGCATTTTAAAATCGGATCTTTGTGCCAAGGTAAAAAATTCCCCCTTTTATAAACACCTCAGGCCAAATTTGCAAGGCTCCAAGTCCTAGGTTTTGGATTGTCAGTGTTTTGAAGGCTTTGCCAATGCATCATGTGTGTTTTACTGTTTGTCGTAAGAGGCAGACAGATTGTTACTTAGGCAATGTGCACACACTACCGAACTATCGATTAAATGGAAAACTTAAGATCTATTTCAAGAACTGACCTATAAGTATTCAAAGGAAATTTGGCATATATACATTAAAGCTTTGATAGAATCTGTCTTCGATCTTTGAAACACCTTTCCTTATTTTAAGGGGTTTTTTTGCTCATTTAAAACATTGTATTTCCTTTGAGAACAAAATGACTTCTTAGCGAGATTTATGTGGATTTCTATTTGGAACAAATTTTTTTACTGAAGGCAAACATGATTTTAAAGAAGCGATCTGTGCTTCAGTATATTCTTGTGTATGCTGTACGTTAGGAAAATAGATTTGCATGTCTACCTCTGCAGACTTAATGATTGTGAGAACAGTTAATTGATAAAGATCACAGATCGAAACGTTTGAAACAAGTTTACTATATTTTTGAATTCTCTATTAAAGTTCTATATACCGGGTGTCCCAAAAAGAGTACTTCTGTTTAAAAAATCACCAAAATTTGATTACAACGCTGATCTTCGAATTTCTTTTTTTGCAGTAGATCTGAGACCAAATTATTCTCCCAGGTATAGCTGATCTTGTAATTGGTTTAGAAATTAGCAAGTTTAGCTCTTCTTAAAGTTGCCTAGTTTTTGAATCAAACTGCAGAAAAGCACTGATAATTACCTGATCAAATTCTTTGTGTATGTTAAGCTTTAATTTGGTCACAAATGACAGGATGAGACACACCCTATCGGAGACTTCAACGATGATAAAATATCTGAAAATTTTGGCTCTTAGGCAAGATTGACTATGTTGCTTAAAAAGGATAGCTCAAAATAAGGTTTTTCAACGTGTAATTTTTCAACCTTTAAGTGTTGAAAACAAAGTTTTTTTCATTTTTATATATTGTTTGGTCCTTGAAAAAATAGATCAAAAAGGAAATTTAATCGTAGGTTTGATAATCGAGTTTTTGGGGGATTTTTAAACAGGAGTACTTTTTTGGAACTCCACGTAGTTAATGAAGCTTAATGATTGAATTCAGATATCCAACTGACACAGCAGGACATACTTATACTTCCAAACCAGATATGGCCAAGTGTATTTTGAATACTGAGACATCAGCTCGTATGGTGAAGGGAAGGTGTCTTTTAGCAATTGTCATCGAATTGGATAAAGAAGCTCGCAGAGAAGCAGTCCTTGATGAAGATATTGTAAGTATGGTTAATCAATGGGACTCATTCAAACTACCTTCACATGGTACCAGTACGATTTGAAAACAGGAACAATTAATTCTATGGTACAAAAGTGTTAAAGGTGGTGGTCATAGGGAGGTTTCAATAACTGTAAAACTGCCAAAATATTTAGAAAATCTGAAAAGCTGTCTCTAGATTCAGCTAAAACCGTCATAACATCTCTTACGCACTGTGGGTGTACAACCCCGTTTCTATGTTGAAGACAATCATCTCGTTATCGTTTTCGTGACTCGTGACAACAGACTAGATCATATTTGATTCAAGAGGAGAAAAATAAATGAAAAGACTGCATATTAGATGAGTTCCAGCAAATATCATCAACTGACACAAATTATCAAGGGAGATCCGTAGTAATCTTCATTCATTTTCGACAGCAACAATTTATTGGTGTAAAAAGTTGAGGAATGTTTTCAAAACTGATTTTGGATTGGTAAGCTAAATTCTCATCCCTAAGCCTGACCAAATCTGTTTCTTTCTTTTGGGACACCCTGTATAGTCTGAGGATTTATTTGAAGTGAACATTGTTGACAGTCTTGACCAAGTACTCTAAGGGTTTCTCTCCGTTCTAACTGGTCCCTTATAACAAGAGCATGATCACTGTTAAAAGCACTGTTAGACTTTAAAAAAAAAATTTGTTTTATTATTGTTATCATTATCATTAACGCCTTTTAACAGTTGCTTTTTCAATCTGCAGGTTTGCCTTCTTACCGTTATCGACACAAAATCTCATGATGTCACAGAGATGTGCAGTTGGTCCATTAATTATCAATGTATTCAAACTGCTAATAGACGGATCATTCCATTAAAGGTAATTTGAAAGGATTCACTACTTTTTAGCACCAAATCAGGCTCTGTTTTATCCTGTTCATGTTGTCTTATTGTCAGGTTGCAAGACCAAAACATTAAAGAGCCATTGTCACCCAGGGTCCTTTGCAGGCATGCTGCAATTTCAGACGGTCTGAAAATCAAATTTGGCCTATGTGGAAAATATGGATCCACACATACTGCAGCATTTCAACTGATAGAAAAGTCAACTAAAGTCCAACTTTTCCATCAATTCAATTTCTGCAGTATGGATCCACATTTTCTGCTTCGGNCCAGGGTCCTTTGCAGGCATGCTGCAATTTCGGACGGTCTGAAAATCAAATTTGGCCTATGTGGAAAATATGGATCCACACATACTGCAGCATTTCAACTGATAGAAAAGTCAACTAAAGTCCAACTTTTCCATCAATTCAATTTCTGCAGTATGGATCCACATTTTCTGCTTCGGTCAAATTTGATTTTCAGACAGTCTGAAATTACAGCATGCCCGCAGAGGACCCTGGGCGACAATGGCTCTTTAAAATAGATCACTGACCTAGTATCAAAAGGCTCTTTAACATCTTAAGAAAAGCATACACTTGCACGTTTTTTATTTTGCACAGAAAAGTGTACGAAACTTGCAATGCTTACTGTTAAGTCGTGTGAGCTCGTCTTGAAGATCATACGTTTTATAATTCTAGAACTGTTAGATATTTGAATTTGAAGTATTGGCAGGAAAACGTAGTTTCATCAAAAAATTAAGAACAAGAATTTCGACGACGATAATGTTATTATATTTCATATTTATTCAATATTACATTCCATAGCTGACAAATCCAAAGTAACGAATCCAAGTTAGTAACATGTTAGCGACTTCTTCTTCTTTAAACAGGATCTCAAGACATCTCGATCTTGCGTGTTCCTGTAGGCCTCAACTGTTGTCATTCTGACTGCTCTCTTTACTCCATCTACCCATCTAGTTGTTTGCCTTCCCCTTGATCGTCTTCCATAAACCGAACCCATCATTATTTTATGTTCTAAATCATCGTGTCTTATTTCATGTTAGCGACATTTCAGTATAAAAAGACAAATCCGATTTTTGATGAATTATTAAGA
The DNA here is from genome assembly GCA_004194415.1 of Aurelia aurita. Taxonomy (NCBI): domain Eukaryota; kingdom Metazoa; phylum Cnidaria; class Scyphozoa; order Semaeostomeae; family Ulmaridae; genus Aurelia; species Aurelia aurita. The sequence goes on along the minus strand of REGM01000015.1, from coordinate 1,421,171 downwards.
CAAGGCCATGGTTGATTATTTTTGACATTTTGTAGTAATACTATGCTTCATCTTCGGAATAAAAGTTTCAAAAGCACGAGGCTATATTTATATGCATGTAAAGACAAATAACAACTAACACAAGAAACAAAAAGGTATACATCATTCGATCGAAGGCTATAACCAAGTACTCAACTATGCTAATTCTAGGCTATTTAGACATACCTGCAAAAACTATATAGCCATATTAGTTCTCAAATTGTTGCAAGATGACATCATCAAAGAATTCAACTTCCAGTCAAAATTCAAATGTGCTGAAGCAAATGTTTGAATCTCCACAGTCGATTTTGTGGATACAGGGCTTAAAATCAATGGTTACCCATATTGCTAGATTATTAGAGAAATTCCCTGTTTAATGTGAAAAGCAACTACAGGGCAAGCCCAAAAGGATGTTCCTTAAAACAAAGCTAAACCTCTATCAATTTTCTTTCCTCCCTTAGAACCTTTATTCTTCTGGTGTACCTGACTGGGAGGCGAATACAGAAGCTGTGACAGCCAATCAAACTCAAGATCTTTGCATCATCTGTCATTCATTCCCAGTAACAAGAGCTTTACTGCCTTGCCGGCATACATGTATATGTGGGGTATGTTTTAAAAGGACGAAACTGTGTCCGATATGCAGGGACAGAATTACGTCGTATATAGTCACGGCCGATGAGTCAATATTACCAATGCCAATGCCGGACGAAGAAGAGATCCGGGAACAGACACGTGAGGGTTTGAATAATATGGGATTCATAGAACTAATTAAGGCCATTTGGAATGCAAGTTAATTGAAATCTGCTCAAAATAGAAATGATGAATTTCGTATATGAAGATTCAGGTCTCAACCACCACAAAGCGATCTGCCATTCTAACGATGGCGTATTTTGAATTGGTCATCACCATTTCTACAAAATTATTCAAAATTTCAAAATACCGGGCCCCCAAAGAAATGTTCCCCTGTTTGATTAACTTTAGTGACGTATTAAATAAGAATGTGAATTTAAAATATTTATTTGAACACTTCAAACATCTTAACTTAGATATTGATACCTTGATGTTTACATTCGTCTGCATACTTCCTGAGTTATGAGCTCCTAAAAATAAGTTGATAAAATCACCAACAAATTCCAGATACCAACTGCATTTTTCTTTCAAAAGCATACGAGAAAGGTTTAGCAAGGAACTGTACCAAAATTAGTCTCTTCAGACCAAATTTATTGAAATTTCTTTCCATTTAGAAGCTCTCGTACAAATAATAAAAGGCTAAATGCAATGTGAAAACATCGAAATTGGAAAAAACCACGTTTTTTTTATTAGGCCTGCTCTTCACGCCTTCCTAAAATATTATCTTTCCCGATTTACAGCTCCGAGCCTCCTTGACCTATAGGTAGCAGAATACAAATTGTCAAAACCCAGGGAGGGGGGTACTTAGTGTATTTTGCTGACGGGATGTGCACTCCTTTCCGGGTATCGTTTTCGCTCTTTTTCTAGCGCCGGGTATCGAAAAAAGGCATTTTTTTCTAAAGCCGGTTGTCAAAAGGGGTATTTTGTAGAGTGGGTTGTTATTTCAATGTTGCTCAGTGTAATCTTTACGTTTTGGAGTATACTTTTCGCCTAATATTTTCTAAAGCCGGCATTCATTTGGAGGGGAAAATTCTAGAGCCGGGTGAAAAAAAATTTTCTTGGAGTGCACACCCCCGTACTAAAGAATGTCAAGTACCCCCCCCCCCCGGGTGTCAAAATCTATTGCAGTTCCTGCTTGCTTGTTTCATTGTTCCACAAGATCATATGAAACAGACGGACAGTTCTTTGGGACACCCCGTAGAATCACTTTTTTCATGTTGCAAATACATTAGTATTCGGTAGATAAAAAATTGGTAAGGTCACGTGACATGTTGTCTGAATGAATTCGACGGAATCGTGCAAAAAGACTTGTTCAAGATCAATGACATGATCAAAGTCGCAATCAAACTGATTGTTGTATACCGGGTGTAGACTGACGGCGTGATTTCTTGTATTCGTTCAATGTTTTTAATCTGATGTTTTTAATTCCTTTTATTTCCTCTCAGTTTGAAGCCACTATCAATCAATTCAATGTGGCAAACTGAGACTCATTTAATCAATCTATACCGGGTGTCTCAAAAAGAATTACCCCTTTTGACTGGAAAAAGGAATTAAAAGATTAAATGTCTGGACTTTTCGACTGCACAACTAAATTTGTTAATTTTCAACTTAAAGGGAGTACAAAGACCAGCATGCTTTGCGCACAATCAGCGACTTGCTCTGCACAGCTTCCAGAATAACTGACTGTACGAAATTCACAAAAACAAAAACAAACGATGGCAAAGGCTGCTGGTCTTTGTACTCCCTTTAAATGCATATACCTTGAATTTATAAATCGTCCACCAAATACCGGAGATACGAGCTTGCAAAGTCAAAATTTAGAGTGCAGCTGAAACCAGAGGGTTTCAAAAGGGCCTAACCATGATTTGATATCATGAGCATTTTCCAAAAGAATTTTCAACCTTTTATTTTTAGTTCCACGACCTTAATTAAATAAATAAAAAAATGTGGCGAGTTTAATAAACTGGTGCCACATCTCCGAAATAAGCGTGCATGTGCTTCTTTCTCTTCTTCTTTGATACAAATAAATTTTCAATGTAAGGAACGATTTTTTCCTCATAAGAAAAGTGATGATTTCTTATTGTTTTCTTCATTTTTCCAATCAAAAGGGAGTACTTTTTTTGAGACACCCGGTACTTATTTCAAATCGACAAACAATTTCTAGCTTTCAATATACAGAACAAAGAAGACTAATCTAAATCGATTATATAAAAAAGACATAATGGAAATAATTTACAATATCCAATGAAAAGGATGAAATTTTTTTTCTCGGCATATTTGCAAACGCTAAACACAAATTAAGACTAAGATTCATTTGTGTTTGCAGACATTACATTGACAGTTTGGACCATCCCATTTTTTATTCATTCATTTGAAAATATTCAGATTATCTGCTGTCTTGATTTCATTTGGTAATCCGTTGAAAATTTGAGGCCCTAGGGACCTTAGACCGTTAGAGCGAAATGTTACTTGGTTAGGCCTGTAATGCTGCAAGTCGAAAGGATTTCGTGACGAGTAGCTCGATGATTTTAATTTGAAGATGTCCTGCATAAATGAAGGATTTAGGCTCTTAAGCGTTTTGAAGATTTCCACTGATTCATTGTTCAAAAGTTTTAATTCCTCCGGGGTCACAGAGTAGCGTTTCAGAACACACTATGGTGCGTTGATGTGATTATGGCAGTTGGTCAGTACAAAAGCTGAATTACTTTGACATACGAGAGCTGTTCTGTAATCAAATAAGTTTGCTGAAGCGATGTTTAATTCATGAAGCAATCGGTCGATTTTCTTGCCTTGCTGTTAATTGTAATGATTCGTCATCTTCAAAATTATGCGACTCCCCCATCTGTCGAAGTGTTTTTGTCTGCTGCATTTTGAAAGGAATCTCAACCCATTTGCAGTATGGCTGCATTTGTACTCATTCTATGGCTAAATGGTGTGAACCTGACTGTCAAACGGAATGAAAAATAGATTATGAAACTATAATTGCGTTAAAAATGCTGGTGATTTGTCAGATTCTTCTCTAAGTGCTTTAGGTACGAGAGATCACCGAAAAAATTCGACATGATTGGCCTTCCTGAAATAACTTTGGGCAGAATTTTGCGCAAACTCGGTGCTTGTCTTGAAGTAAATAGCATTAATCACGCGCTAGATTCTTCTCTAAGTGCTTTAGGTACATCTCTGGAAAAAGTCGATACGATATGCCTTCCTGGCTTAACATTGGGCAGAATTTTGCGCAAACTCGGTGCTTATCTTGACGTAAATAGGATTAATCATTCACTAGATTCTTCTCTAAGTGCATTAGGTACATCTCTGGAAAAAGTCGATATGATATGCCTTCCTGGCTTAACATTGGGCAGAATTTTGCGCAAACTCGGTGCTTATCTTGACGTAAATAGGATTAATCACGCAACGCGAGTAAGGTGACTTCACATCCAAATGTAAGGCTGCTTAGACGATAAAACTGACCAAACATTTGATTTTCTGATTGATATGTCGACAACGTAATTTTTACATAGAAATTTTAGTTCGATTTTTATCTGCATATTGAAGCACAAATCTTTGATATCAGCTCAGTAGATTAATTCCTGCAATTTTACAAACGGTGGAAGTTATTTTCTACTCACGCGGCATAGGCCCCCCTCCCCCCCCCCGGGTGGCACTAGACTCACAAATGTACGGAGGTGTGCCGCTGTATTCTATAGACAATCAGAGCATCAAAATCAATGGTTCATTTAGTTTTTGGAAAAACTAAATATGTGATGTTCCTCAGGGGTCAGTCTTAGGGCCTCTGCTATTTAACAAGGAACGTTTAACTCAAAGTCTCAAGTACTTTTCCAAAATCTGACCTAAAATTACAACATCGACTTTTTGCGCATGAAAATTACAGCAGTGAAAAAGACATGAAATGTAACGCCACACCTCAAACGATATACTTATCGAAACATAATTCCATTCTAAATTCCTTAAGATTGCTTTAAAATCGTATCGACGAAATTGTAGTACAAATATTGATCATGCTATGTAATTTTTACCGTTCACACCAATCGTGTGATAGACGCTATCGAGATATTTCTTTTTTCTCGCACTTTCCATCTATAATTGATTAGGAATGACAGAATATCTGATACGAAAAGAGAAAAACTGTTGCTCTAGTTACTGGGCATGAATTGTTTATAAAGAGAAAAGTGCCCATTTTCTGTCTTATTTCATGGTTGAGCTAGAGTGAGCAGTACGCCCAAACTCTCTCTGAGGTGCAAGATTGTGTCTTTGAACATTCGAGGTGAGTGAAGTTTCTTTATAATGTGCCTACACGTATTTTGTCATAAGACACTAAGAAATTGACCTAATACTGAAAGTTTCTTAAAATCATCAGAGTTTGAGCACTGAAAGTTTCTTAGAAAAGGTTTAACATAAAGAAAAGGTTCATTATAGGTCCAGCTTAAATTGCAAGAAAATGTTTTCAGATCCACTCTTTGTCCAAACCAGATTTTTGAGCATGGTGTTTTATTTCGCGGAGAAGGGATAATTTAATTACCATGCAAGAATCAAATGCTGATCTAGAATCACAGAAATCAGTGTTTCTTTAAATACGATTGAGTCAAAAAATATATCTGCTGGGTGAGTAAAACAAATATTTAAGACGTTTGCAAGCCTGTAATTTGCTACCTATCCACTAGATTCCTTAAAACTGATTATCATTGTCTGGGTAACTTGTCAATTTAGATAATAAAATTTAATTCATTAAAATCGGTCATATCTTTCTCGCGTTACAAGTGATTTTATAAAAGTGTTTTATCTCAGAATCGTTCAAAATTTTCACCTGGGAATTTCTTTTAGCCGTTTTTCAAATGGTTTTCAGTATCGTCATCTTGAATTGTTAGCAAATTTAATCAAAGATTTTAGGCCTGCTTTGAAGGATTCCGAGTTTGAACAATTTATAAAGTCGCTCATAGTTAGGGAAAGATACAACCGATTTAAACCAAGTAGATTTTGTTATCGAAGGGTGTGTTTGATTGGTAACAATTCTAAAAACGGTAGACTTGGTAGACTCGGCATTTGTGTTTGATTGACTCCGAAATTCTCAAAATGGTAGGCTTGGTAGGTTTGGAAGGCCTTCTGAACCTTCTGCTCTAAAAGGCAGAAGGTTTGGCAGACTTTGGAGAGATTCTGGTTTTCATTAGCGAATCGCAATGGTGAATCTAAAACCCACTGTTTTAAAATTTTTGTGTTTGATTGGGAATATATTTCCCCTATATTTCCATCTCTGCGAAGTCTACTGTTTTCGGAATTTGGTAGGTTTGAAATTACCAATCAAACACGCCCTAAGTTGACATGTTACCCACATAATGGCAATGGTAACCTGTTTTAAGGAATGTCATGAATAGGTGTAGCAGACCTATATATCTTTAGCAAATGCTCTAATGGTATCCTTCCAATGAAATAAAATCAGTTTGTCTCCATCTGGTTCAAGATGCCTTATAACACTACTTCTGCCTTTGGATGAACTAAATTGCAAAAAACACAGGTTTGTCGACAAGCAGCCATCAAAGACGAACCAAGCTTTTTGTAAACCGCACTGTTCGCTAATGTTCACTTTAACATTGTATTCATGCACAAACATTTTGCTGTTCCTCGTTTGTGCTTTATAAGACTAGTAAAGCTACAGGACACAGACAATCTTAGGCCTATTTTTCAATTCAAAAATCTGTCGGATGGACATTTGATATGGAGCTGCTGACTGCCCAAACCTAATGCGCATGGCTGTCTGAGCTATAATCCTGTTTAAAACACATGGTGGTCTACAAAGTAAACCTTACAGATCTGAGTTGTAACCTCACTATCCTGCAGAAATCCAGGTTTTCCTCGTCTGTCGGACCAAGGTCGGACGGACTAGATAGAAAGTGAAATTTTAGTGCTTGCTTTTCAATTGAATGTCTTTGCTGCTAAAAAAGTATTTTCCTTTGACTTTTTTGTATGTATGCATTGCTCAACTCTTCGGGATTGCGTTTCGATACAGCTTTTTGGCTAAAAAGTTGATTCACGTGAAAGGTGCGTACATTATGTGCATGCAGTCAGTCTGTCGGACGGACACTGTCGGATGGATAAAATTTTCCTATCCTTTTGGCAAGGCTTACTGCATACTGGAGACTCATATGCCTTTATAGGGCTATTTCAAGTCAAATCCAGCATAATTCTGTGTTAGATTTTGTTCTCAGCTGCATATTAGATGAAAATTTCGTTTCCATTCAGCAGTATGAAGACAAGTTAAAAAATGGCACGTTTTTTATAAAAAATGAGTTTTTAAGCAGCAGAATTCGCACCTTAACGAATTTTTGTGACAATAATGGTAAAATGAGTCACATTCAACCGCCTGCAGGTACTGAAAACAGTTAAGTTACTTTGCAACTCGCAGAATATCTGTTATTAGCAAAAATACGATTCTACTTGTATTTTTTCAGTCGAAAAGGATCTTAATGTACATCTTGGGCGTTCAAGAAAGAAGCTCCAAAACTTGGATTTTGTGTTTATATCAAACGTTAGTGGACACTCGAAGTTCACAACTGATGACAATATTAGCCAATGAGAGGGGAAACAAGGACAACTTGCAAACTCTGATAAAGCTCATGTCTTTATAGTTGATGTTTGATTTCCACAATAGCATTTATTTCACTGATGGTAACAACAGAATTAACAATGCGCCAGTAAACGTAGAAGACATGTTTGAAGCAAACTCTGATGCTCACATTCAATTTTGATGTTTGTTCCAAGGTTTGTCAGTATATCTCACAATAAAAGTCAGAGATAAGAACATTTACAGTAGGTCTTGAAGCAGACATAGATGTTTGGTGCATTGCTTGCATGTTGTATTCGACGACGAGATAATGTGTCACATTCTTATCAGGCCATAACAACACAGAGGAAAAAACCATAGATGACTTTCAATGTCATGTAGAGAAGATAGAGGTTTACAGAAGTAGAGTTGCGGAAATAACAAGAGGAAAGAAAGGAGAGAGGCCGAATAAAATACCAGAAGTTCGCTTTTCCCTGCAAGTTCTAGTCTATCTTGTTCCAGTAACGGAACTTCCTGGTTCAGCCCTGCAAGGACGAGCATCCCCACTACGCCAAAATGACATCCTCAAACGAAACATCTTCGGAGGGATGCGTATTTCCAATGGCCTATAAAATCACAGTATCGTCCCTACTGGGCATCATAGTCTTATTTTCACCTGTTCTCAATTTAATAGTTTGTTATACTATATTCAGCGTGGACAAACTTCATTCATTCGGTAACTTACTAATTGCTAATCTTTCATTAAGCGATATAATAATCTCAGTCTCTTTGCCACTAATGGAGATCATCTACGTATCAATTTATCCTAAATGGTTAACTGGTAAAATCGGTACTTATGTTTTGAACTGTGTTTGGATGTTCTCGTTAGCTGCACCGTTTGTTATCGTAACCTTAATAACCGTAGAACGGTTTAAAACGTTGAAAACCTTATTACCGGTTAAATCTAAATTAGTTGTACGAATCACTTTGCCGTGTATGTGGTTGTATATATTCGGTGTCGTTGCTTTCATGGGATGGAAATTTACCCCCGCAGGGGACGATGCATACGAATGGAATGTATTGCCGGAATATTACTACCCATTTTTAGGTATTCATATTGTCATACCGCTGGTTATAATTCTCGTTCTTTACATCGGCATTCTGCGCATGACTCGTTCATCTGGCCAGAGGACCACACGCGTTGGCTCAGCCTCGGGTCCATTTGCAAAGCGCGAAATGAAGGTTGCCAAGACAATAGCTATCGTCATTGGTTTAATGCTCGCAATTTGGATTCCAGCGCTTGTCTTGGAGTATTTTTATGCGATAGGCACCGATTCATGCATTGTTCAGATGGCAGGGCCTGTAAGTGTGTGGTTGAGCTGCAGTAATGGCATAATCAACCCTTTACTTTACTTCTACCGCAACCCTATTCTGCGGGGGGAGATTGTTAAGAAGCTACCGAAGTCTCTTGCCAGTTGTTTCCAGTCTGGTGTCAAGGAAGAAGGTAAGGATAATACCCCCGGCGCTGCTACTAATAGAGGTTTTAGGAAGGGTGAGTATTCGTGCGCAAGCGCAAATACAAATACGGCTACTAGTTCAATTGAGTTCACATCAACAGTAGATTTTTATTGCAAGAAGTGCAAAGCTGCCATTGAAGATACTCGGTTTTGAGTGACGCAAATACTTGTTTACATATGGGAAGGGCATCTCAGCAAGAGGAACATCCCGGTTTCCTACCAAAGCACAATTCTCCCCAAGGGAAGAGGGGGGGGGGGGACTTGCAATGTTCAATGATAGGTATGTGCGGAGTTACTCTATTTGAAACTACCTGAAAGATATTTTATTGAATTTTCAGACATATAAAATTACTTTTCCACCCAAAAGATCTTAGAAACACCCTAAAAATTATCGGGATGTTTTGGCAACCCAAAGTAGATACTTGCATTCTAGCAATACCCTAAAAAAACTAATTCAAAATGTTACCCTAAAAATACTCCGCGCACACCTGTCATGAAAATTGGTAAGCCCCCCTCCCTTGGTATTTTTTCTCGCATTATGTTTGCGTGATAATTTATCGCTTCCGTCAACAACATCAACAAGATTTCCTATGTTAGCAGAAGCAAGCGGAATATCCTGCTTTGTTGGGAAAAACTGCTGAAAAAATAATCGAAAATTTTACATGATATGGCTGATTTTCGTGCCGTCTCAACTATATTTAATATACAAACACTGGGTTAGATACGGTTGGGCTTGCCAGGAGACTTTGGCCCATATGTAAAAAGGCCTTTAGTTGAACGTGTGAGTAAAACTAATTTCTTGCATTTAAAAAGCTTTAATTTCATGCGTAGTTCTTCGTTTAGTTAACATATTAAGTTAAATACCTATTAGCCCAGATTTTGAATTAATCGAGAGTCACTTCGTCAACTTTGCGTTCGCTCTGAAATTATGAGCGATTTCTAGAAAATGTTGCGTCTAGAAGGTTGGAAATCGGCAAAAAGAACCACAGTCAAATTCCTGCAACTTTTCTACCTCACAGCTGTGGAGCTGTGCGAACGTTGGAAGTATTAAACAGAAAAACAAAACAAAGAACAGTGATGAAAATAACCAGTGCCGGACTGGCTCAGAATTTTTCACAGGCCATGGAGGACTTAAGGGGGCCCTAGTGGGTGTGGCCTGAAAAATGAGAGTGTGGTCAAGAGAAAATTTCATTGCAACCAGCGGCATGGCTAGTGCAAATTAAGTGGAGGTACTAAAACGAGGGCCGGTGGACCGGTCCGCCACTGAAAATAACTAAAATCTTTACAGTTTTTAATCTGGAAGGCGTTTTATTAAGGACTGAAAAATCGTCTTTAATGCTACTGTGATAACCAAAAATAAACCACATTTTCTAAAGCTTTGACTTTAAATTGTCTGAAGAAAGGTACAATCCGTTTCTTCTACTTTTAGGAATAAATATCCAAGGGCTTGCTTAGTGAAACAAATTTAAAAACGAACTTTCAGAACCAGAGCGCAGTTAAGTGTCCGAGTTACACAAAAATTTACGAGTATAGACAATGACGCTAAAGATGGCAACTCCAAAGACTCTGTTGTGTTTTGCTGCAAAGCATGCTGGTAAAATGCTTCCTGTTGACGACCACCTAACGACGTAAACATTTCGGTCTGCCGTTTCGACTAGCTAGCTTGAATTCGAATCGACCGTAAATTCAAATGCAACATGGTTCGAAAGGAATCCTTCCAAAGCAGAAAAAGTAAAGTTTTGATTCGAATTGATGAAGTTTTAAGAGTACTTGTTCCGAACTTTATCACAGCTAGCTAGTCGAAACGGCAGACCAAAATGTTTATGTCGTTAGGTGGTCGTGAGGGAGCTTTTTACCAGCATGCTTTGCGTGGCTGTCATCTTTAGCGTTATCGACTATTGCGTTGCCTGTTCTCATCAGCATCTGAATTCTGTAAATAAAATACGCGAGAAAGGTGTAAGACAGTGCAAGATGTATCTTT
>REGM01000015.1:1378299-1405474 GCA_004194415.1 Aurelia aurita | reverse complement strand
TTCAATTGTTCGAGAAATCTAGTACACTCCATTTTTTTTATAAGAAACTACGGTCGGTGGTTGGTAGGCTGTTTCTTAAATTTTAGGGACATTTTGCTACCAAAAGTTTCTTATTTATGTGTTTCTTATACAGTAAGTCCCCGCATATAAGAACATACTTTTTTGAGAGCCAGGCTGGATTAGGTTCTTATTTTAAAGGTACTTTGATCAATCTCAGGGTATAAAGGTTCTTATTCGAAGGGTCCCTTGTGTAAACCTTTCAGGACTTATTATCAAGAGATTTTCAACCATATTATTTGTTTTGGCGATGTTATTAAGGACCTAATAACTAATGCTGAGCTTACAAATCGAAGGGGAGGAGGTTCAGATTTTAACAGCCACCTGGGACAAAAATAGACTAAAAAAGGATGATCAAAAATAAACTTTATTACCCTTGTAATAAGAACATATTTTTTCATCAAACTGAAACAGGTTCTTAATTACGAGGTGCATAATTTAGGAAAAACAGCCTGTAGGTTCTTATTTTAGTAGGTTCTTATATGCAGGGATTTACTGTATTGTTAATGCCCTCAGTGTAGAGCCAATATATTTTTGTTAGAAGGGCTTCCTAATTGCTTAGTAAGATCTCAACATAATTCGCGCTCAAAACAATGCCAAAACATCCACTGTTATTGTACAATGTCAAAACATTACAAGTGACCTGGGAAAATTATAGCTAAAAATAACAAAATTTTCTTAGCTTTTTTGTTCAGGTAGGGTAGTTTCTTAAGTTTTAAAAAATTGAGCCTACCGTTTCTTATAAGCTGTTTCTTATAAAAAAATGAGTGTAGTTTAAATCAAATCATGTTCGTGCTACAAAGGTTTAACTGCACTTCACGGGAATTTCTTATCATAATTGAACTGACCTAGGAATCCAGCGAAATATATTACGCAAGAAATTGACTCGATGTTTTCAAATATTGTTTAACCATATAAGCTGTTAGTGCCAATTTCTCTGACTAAAATAGTCGAAAGTGAAAAGCAAAAGAACGAAAGTAGACCAGCATGAATTCCACTTTTCAGAGTCACAACAAGCAACTGCTGGGTCAAGCGGCTCATCCAAGACTTTTCAAAAATGAATGGATACATATATTTTTAAGCCAATGAAACAATTTGACATTGCATATGGAAAAGAGCAAAACCGAATCAAAGACTCTGAACTGGTTCTCTGGGGAGATTCGGAATCTGAAACCTTTTGAATGGCGTAGCATAAGAATTATACTAAATTAGATCAACTGCAGCGAAAATCGGTGCAAATTATTTTGGTGATTAAATTTTGGTGAAAATTTCCGAAAATTCAATGTAATGATAATTTTCACTATAAAAGTTTATCACATGTTTATTTTTCTTAGCAAGCTCGTCTCAAAATATTCTACATCAAGATTTTGTCAATTAGATAATTCTTATCACTGAAAATTTCGAATTAGAATTAAGTAACATCTATATGGCCTGATCCATTTTAACTTCGCGACTGAAATAGACGATTACGCTAAAGATGACGTCAGGGAATTTTTACCATAATCCTTTGCGTGTGGAAGAATCTTGATTGATTTTATTGGTCGATTTATCGTGGAACGCGAAGGATCATGGTAAAAATTCCCTGACATCATCTTTAGCGCGAATGTTTATTTCATCATGTCCTGACTAACATACAAATGGTTTTTCTCTTGTCGAAAACTACAGGTCAAACGCGTCTGTTTTCGTCGCAATCCAAATAATAAATTTCAGTATACGTTTTGAGAAATTTCTCTGTAAAATAAGATTTGCCAAACAGCTATAAGTTGACGAGAACAAGTCTAAGAAGAAGGGAAAATGGAATTGAAGAGTAAAGTAAAAACTTAGTTTACGACTTACCCTTCTTGGTGGTGGACTAAGAAATCCATTTCGTAAAATACCATGTTGGGAATCAGCTACGATAAAAGATAGCAAATGATCAGGGTTATATTTTCACATGAAAGGATCCTGTACTAAAAAAGCTACGAAACTATTGTAATTTGCAGCTTTTCCCAGGTCACGCAAAAAGTTTTGACACTGTACAGTATTGACAAATGTTTTGACGTCTTTTTTGAGTGTTGAGTCTGTTAATACTTATTTTTAGACCTTACTAGGTACTTTGCAAGCCTTTTTAACTAATACCCCATTCACACTGGCCAGTTAAACGAGCTTAAAATAAACCAGGTTATTGAATGCTGCGTTCTAATTGGTCGATCCAACAAATCGAAGGCATTTGATTGGTTAAAATTTAACCTGGATTTAACCTGGGCTAGACAAAGCTGGTTTAACTGCTTCAGTGTGAATGAGGTATTAGTGAATTACTTCTATACTTAGAGCATTAGAAATGTAAGAAACTCATAAGAAACTTCTGGTAGCAATAATGTTTAAGAAACTGCCCAACAGCCCTGGACGTAGACTTATTACGTTGAGTCCTAGTAATCGCTACCACTCAACGTAATAAGTCTACCCTGGACGTACGGTTCTTATAAAAAAAATCAGCTTCTTTCCTTCATTATATGATAGGGGTGCCTAACCTTAGTTTAGAGTAAACTTCGATTCCACTTTCCTAATATCATATCTGTTACCCTAATTGTACTCTAGGTACATAGGTAGGCCCCATATTATTGTAAGGACAGTTAATGGATGAAGATCATAGATCGAAAAGTCTGAAATGACTTTGCTATATTTTTGACTTCTTTTAGCTGCAGAGTTTCAGTCAGCCGCAAAGATGCGCTAGAAACCTTTTTCCTCTTTTTCTTTTTCTTTCATTTGAATTCTCTTCTATCTGATGAAAGGCCTTCAACAAGTGATGCATGGGAGGCCCAGGATTTCAAGAACTTGTATGAAAGAGCAAGAATACATCTCTGCTCTAATTTTAGCACTTTCAATGTCTGAATCATATACTATATAAGGAACCAAGAATTCTGGTTCATAATCAAAACGCAATTATGAATAGATATTGATGAATAATTAAAAGCTGTTGTATACCGGCATGACGATTGATTGAATAGTAACCAAATCAAAACGCACTAATAAATTGATACGGCCAAAAATACCATGAATGTGAAAAATTTGGAACATTCAAACAAAATGATATCAGAGTTTCTAAGTGAACGTCATTGCACGTGAGGATACACATGGTAGCAGCATGGACAATTCAGCCGCAGTAACACTAGGCCTCTAAAGGATTGGCTAAAGATCCCAGCCTGAAACAGGTTCTCTTACCTCTCCATGTTCAAAGATCCTTGTCTGCCAAAACAGTTTGAGACCTGGTGTAGCTCAAACCCCCTTAAACGTTGGATAACGCGAACGTTTGTGGGCATAGTGGAACTGCAGACGCCTTGCTTTTAGTTTAATCTCCCTGATTAAGTGCTATTGCGAAATACACGATGGCTACAACCTAGCAATGCTTTAAATCAACCCAATGAAAAGTATAGCCATTGTAATAATCGCACCGTGTGATAATAAGCGAATTTCATGACTAATGGTAATGGTACGCATACCCAACCATATGTTGACATCGCATAAAACAAACTCACAAGTACGTTCAGAACGTAACAACTTATTAGCTGTGGTCTTACATACCATGAATATGTATTAGCATTTTTGCAATTAAGTATATGCTACATTCCATTCGCAACGCCCAGCTACTGATTGAGTCACAAAGAATGCTGCGAAGTTTGATATAACAAGAACGTTCAGAACGTAACAATCTATTAGTTGCGGTCTTACATACTATGAATAGGTATTAGTGCTTTAGCAATTGATTATGTGCTACATTCTACGTGGTTTTTTCAGCCAGTATTTTATCAGCTAGCACTGCTTCAGTCGAGGGGTGTGTACCACTCAAAAAGCGTACGAGATTTCTAGGAAAACAACAGGATTTCTAGAGGATTTCAGGGATTTCTCGAGAAAACAAAAGGATTTCCGTAGAATGTGTACGAGATTTCTAGGGAGTGATTTGCCCCTCGGCTTCAGCAACAGACAAGTTTCGCTATATAAGAATTCACCTAAATTTGATTCTGCTGCAAAAACCTTCACAAATTTCGTTTCCTCAGCAAAATTACTTTTAGCAAAAAAATAAGTTCTGCTTCTTCAACAGAAGATTGCTACAAACTCGCAGCGTGAAAAACGTTCTTTTGAGCCATATATCCGCATGACCTATAAAAGATCTCGCGTGTCTTGCTTCATAGCCATGGTTTGCCATTCTAAAAATACAGTCAAACGAACTGGCAAAATTTGAAAACTGTAAAATTGCAAAATGTGATGGTTTTAACTGGTGTTCCCACGATTTCGGAAAATTCTAAAACGGCGGAAAAGGGGACGGTACCAGACTCTTTGCAATCTGAACGACAGCGAGGCTGGATTATGGCGCCAAAAAATTTATCTAGGCCTAAAGAATCAATCAGCCTTGTTTCGAAAGCGTCAAAACGTTCCGTTTTCATGGCTTTCGAGTCTACAGAAGATGACGTTCTCAAAGTGTGCCGGTTTGAGTTCCTTTGTCGAATTGTACCCTTTTCAGTTTGAACGGGAGGCCTATCCGCAAAATGGATTTGATAGCGAACGTTGATAATATGCTTCAAATTAAGGGATTTCACAAAATCGAAAATTTCGCTTCACTAAATCTATTTATAGGAATAACCAACATCGCTGTATCTAACTTAGTCCTTCATAAAGGCGGTTTTCCACTAGGCGAATTTATTCGCGCGAAGCGATTATTTTCGCGGACAGCCACCGCGAATGAGCTCATACGTGAAGGACGCATGCGTATGCTCGCAAAAATTCGCTTCGCGCGAATAAATTCGCCTAGTGGAAAACAGCCTTTAAACAATTGTACAAAAAGACCATTTTAGCATATCTGAATTTCGTAACCTTTATATGGATATGACTCATTCGGTACGTTTTCGTGTTCGTGCGAAACTCATTCAGTTGCAGGCTGGCGTGGGTTGGCTTTCTAATCCATTAATCTTTCATAATCTATTAACTATGATTGATTATTATGCTAGTAATCGTTATGACGAAAAGATGCATATAAATCAATAGATATATAACTTCATGTCCTAACTTGTTTCTTTTTGTTACAATGGCTTCAACGAAAACCTGATTTCAACGAATTTCTAGTTATGTTTTGATATAGGACATTCACGGGAGCGACGAGTGACTGATCTTATACAGTAAGTGCTTATCTCTCGCGTGTAAACATTGATACTTGGCTGTTTCATATCCTTTGCTAGTAGAACTAGCCAAAAGACTTTAGCTATCTAATCTAATGGAAAGCATTTAAATTCCATTCGAAAGGTCCGAAAGATCTATGATCAAGTTATGATCTCGATTGTTGGGCTAAGGCGCTCGTTCCAAATTGTTGTGCAAAATAGCTAATATAGGTCTATTTACATGATATTAGACTGATTATAAAGAGGAGTCCCTGTTATCGCTCATCAAAACGAGACTAGCACCGAACTGAGACCGCTCAAACTGGAGTTACAGCGTCCAGCAGGTCTGACGATGTAATGTGTCTACCTGAATGTTGCGAAAGACGTCATTCTTGGCTAAGGGGACTAGACCTAAGAAAGAAAAATTCTCCAAGGCTCCTGCACAGTATACATGCGTTATCCTCCGCGGCTTACATCCACCACTGGGAACCAAGCTAAACTATCGTTTCAATTATAGCCACGCACAACATAAATGAGGCGGGAAGAAAGACAGCCGTCTTCGATGGCGATAAAGAGAAATAAAGAACAAGGTGGTACAGTATCCAATTATCGCTTATGCAATTCGTTGATGTGGCAAGCCGCCTTAGATTAGGAGACTCCTGTAAGACAGATGACCCAGCAAAACACTTTGATTCTTGTAATTTAGTTTCAAGCTCCATTAATTAGTCTCATACTTTATTAGGTAGATATCAAGTCAAAGTGCCCGCTTCTTGCTTTGTTTACCAAGACAGCGTCACGTTTCACTGTAAAATCTACTTTAGATTAATCTACTTTGGAAACACACACCCGGTTTAACCTTATGCCCCGTGCCCTAATCAGCGAATGAAACACGATTTATTGGAATATGGTAATAGTATACCAAAACGTGATAGCCACGAATCTATCCTTAATAGTACAGTGAAAGGTCATACGCATAAAAAGCACGTTAGGGATAAGAGCTCGAGGGGAAGGTTTTACATGTTGCGTCACGTGTAAGCGGCATATGTTAAAGCGAAAATTTTCGTCAGTTAAGAATCTGTCGGATGAACTTGGGCGATTCAATTTTCAACCAAAAGTTCGCGACGATTGCGCTAAATATGGTGTCAGGGAATTCTTACCATGATCCTTTGCGTTCCAAGACAAATCGACCAATCAACCAAGCGAAGTTCCTTCAGACGCAATGGATCATGGTAAAAACTTCTTGATGCCATCTTTAGCGCAATTGCCTATTCCAGCGAAAACTTCCAGCCTAAATTNATTGCGCTAAATATGGCGTCAGGGAATTCTTACCATGATCCTTTGCGTTCCAAGACAAATCGACCAATCAACCAAGCGAAGTTCCTTCAGACGCAATGGATCATGGTAAAAACTTCTTGATGCCATCTTTAGCGCAATTGCCTATTCCAGCGAAAACTTCCAGCCTAAATTTTTACGAATTCTTACCGCAACTTTGCAACGTTGAAGCTCTCTCGAAGAGTAAATTTTTAGGACAAATTTCGATCAGCAATGATACCGAGCCTTGTAAAGGGCTAAACAATATAGAATCCTTACCTTTGAAGGGCGGTGAACGAATTGCTATGTCCATGTCGCTTCGGTCTTGCTCTGATAACTAGAAAAAAGATTGCATGCAAACGAAGTTGGACATAAAAAAGTAACAGATATATTTTCATCAAAGAATAGAACAGCATGCATCCAAGCTTACTTTTCGAAATTTACTTCACGAGAGATCTTAGTGAAAATGAAATGATGAATGAATATTTCCTAGGAGACATTCTCCCTAAAACGTACTGGGAAGATGGCACAAGGATGCAGGCCAAAGCCCCTAAAGCATGGTTCTCGTTAGGTCGTTGAAGACACTGGAATCGTTGGAACAAACAAACAACCATAACGACCCAAAATACCCAAACGATGCAAAGACTGAATATAAACGGCAAAAATAAACTCAACAACCACAATGACAACCCCAACGACTGAGTCACTGGGATACAACCAGTTTCTATCTCAGCGACCCAAGCAGTCAGTCCTTTGGAACTTTTGAGTCGTTCGCTTCCAATGTCTCTAACGACCCCATCGACTCTAACGACTGCTGTGACCTAATGTTTACCACGCTTAAATAGACACCCTGCAACAGTGAACCAATTATCTGGCAGTTAAAAAACTTTTAAAATCCAAGCTGCAATAGCGATGCCCTTAGCGCAGATAATACGTAAACTGTCGTCAACCTTTATGTATTGTCTCATTTAATATTTTCGTCAGAACGATGAATATTCTCATAACAATGAAAAACCGAACTATTCAGCCAGCCAGCCAATGTGCGAGACTTGAGTGCCCCTACCAGGCCTAAATAAAATTTGACTGTGCCTGGAAACGTAATTCAGGATAACAAAGAAACACTCAAATCTAACAGCATGAAAAAATATTTTGCCTATTTTCAAAACGGTTCCTGGGTTCCTGGGGTTTGTTGAGGTCTGGTCCCGATGATTAAGATTCTAATATGGTTACTTCCTCGTGGAAAAAAAATATTAGACCTTAAGTTTGCAAATGATATGTTTCTATTCTGGAACATTCATTCTATCAGAATGTTAGGGTTAGGTAAATTGGTGCAGCTGTACTGAACAGATGCAGACGGCGAAAATTCTCCCACTGTGTCCCAGTTATTTTGCCATCTTTCCTTAGCTCAGTCCGTGTGTGTGACGTGGAAGAACGCCCCAACCAGGCCTACATAAAACATTTTTGTACCTGGGAGTATAAGACATGATAAGAAAGAAACTCTTAAATATGCCTGCATGAAACAGAATATTTTGCCAGTTTCAAAAGGTTTCTGGGTCCCACGATCCCGGGGGGGGGGGTACATAACATGTTGAGGGTACGGGTATGTGCCGCCCATATGGGTCGGTTTTTGGCCCAAAATTCTCTAAAGAATGGTAATTTTTTGGCAGACTTTCCTTAAACATGGGTTGGTTTGGCTAAAATCAGAAAAAAATTGTTAAAAGTGGGTAGTTTTCCGCCAAAATTCATCATAAAAGTGGGTACGAAGGCAAATTTTGGCAATTAGAAGTGGGTGGCTTTCTGAAAACCGGGCGGCAGACCCCCGTCCATCCACAAGTCGTGTACCCCCCCCGGGCCCACGATCAAGGTTCCAACATGACATGGTTAAAACAAATATTATACCTCAAATCTGCAACTGATGATTTAACATTCACTATATCAGAATTTTAGGTATAGCTATATTGGTGCAGCTCTACNTGGCAGACTTTCCTTAAACATGGGTTGGTTTGGCTAAAATCAGAAAAAAATTGTTAAAAGTGGGTAGTTTTCCGCCAAAATTCATCATAAAAGTGGGTACGAAGGCAAATTTTGGCAATTAGAAGTGGGTGGCTTTCTGAAAACCGGGCGGCAGACCCCCGTCCATCCACAAGTCGTGTACCCCCCCCGGGCCCACGATCAAGGTTCCAACATGACATGGTTAAAACAAATATTATACCTCAAATCTGCAACTGATGATTTAACATTCACTATATCAGAATTTTAGGTATAGCTATATTGGTGCAGCTCTACTGAAAAGATACAGATGGCGAGAAATATTTCACTGAGTCCCAGTTATTTTGCCATTTTTCTGTAGCTCACATCAGGAATCACAGCATTACAGCGCAAAAACTGGACTTAGCCTGGCTTTCAAACTTGATTGGCCTAGAAGTTGATGCAAAATATATATTTCTGATGCTCAAAAACAGTACTGAGCTCTGAGCTACCACGGTTTTTCCTTCAGCTGCGAGAAGTCGTCGATTAATCGAACGCAAATGCAACTAAATGAATTTGTGTGGGTTTTTATAAGAAAATCTCTTTTCTTTCGAGGAACAAAATTGACCTGACAAAGGCCAATTCCAGTTAGTGATGAGAAATTCAAAGAAACAGCTGTTCCAATTTAAAGAATAAGTCTTTGTGGAAACTGGTTATTTCGATTAAGAGCTCGAATGAAAACGGCAATGTTTCCATCTGTATCTGGGAATTAGAGCCTTCAGTAATTTCCGACAAACTATAGTTTCATTTTCAATTGCCCTTTTTCAGTACAAAACGAGAAGACTTTGTGCAGAGATGGCCTAAGTAGTCCCATTTCGAAGCTGTGTTGTCATGAGTCACAGTTTGAAGACAAAACCATTCAATTCAATGCATAAAACTGAGATTTGTGTAATCAGTCTACACAACAACTACAACATCTGGTGCAGTGCCAAATTCACACTGCAAGCGTGTTTCTTGACGCTCAAGCTGACAAGAATAAGGCTTGCGCTTTATGAATTACTTAGGGCCTGTTTATACGAGGAAAACTATCCCACCTTCCAGGCTATGAGCTGTCAGGTGGGATGAAATCTGCGCGTGTTTGTATGCAAAATTCATCTCACCTTCCAGCTCTTCATCCCACCTCCCAGCTTATGATTTCAGACAATAACAATCATAATTTGTGTTTGGCGCCAGCAGAGGATTAGGTTCCTATTGTTGTCATGTTGGCGCGTGCATAAAACAAACGATTTCATCCCACACCTTCCAGCTTTTCATCCCACTTTCCAGCGTTTGTATGGAAAAATTTCATACCACCGGGCTGAATCGTTTTCCATTATAAACGCAAGATGAAAATTACAAGGGATCGTATGCGAGGGTGGGATCTCACCTCTCAGCTCACAGCCTGGAAGGTGGGAGGATTTTCCCCATATAAACAGGCCCTTAGGAAGAAGTAGGGAATAATAAGGACGCCTGAAATGACAACGTACCGACGATGAATCGCAGTCGTCCTCAGGAACTGAAAATGACACTCTCTTCTTATCTTTTGATGTCTTCTTCGCTGCAAATGTCTACAATAGAAATGCAACAAAATCAATCCGGAGGAGATGAACAAAAATGTTTCCTAAAAGGTGTAATGTTGTAATGTTGGCTCTCGTATCGTATTCATACTAGCGATGATATCTTTCCTCCTCCCGAAGATGGAGTTTCCACCTCTCATAGCGTGTTCTTTCTTTCTTCTTTTCCCAATTTCAAAATTTCAATGTTTGTAATTCTATTCTAAAGTCTATACGTTTTTAGCAATCAATAAGAGCATACGGTTGGGTATGATGACTTTAACTGGATTCACACTTGAAGCGTCGTTCTCGGTGTACCCCAGGGGCAGGCAAGTACTGTAAAATTTTTGACCCCATGTTTGTCCAAAGGTATTGTGAAAAAAAGACCGGTTTGCTTTATCGCAAGAGAACGATGTTGCTGCCCAAAACAACCAGTTTTGGGACAAAGGTGAAATTAGACAAATCTGATCTTCTGTTCCATCAAAATGCATTCCACTGCTGTCGTACCTGACTAAAATTCGAAGTTTAGCCTTCACCGGTTCTACCTTTGTCCAGCAAAGTAACAGAAAAATGACCACAAAATCAAATCTATGCAAGAAGGCGGTTCTACCTTTGCCCGGCAAATTTAGGCCAAAAGGACCAGCATTTCAACCAAGACAACCAGTTTTGGGACACTTCTGCTTTAACAGATATAACTACAACCTGCTTTCGGATGTCTGGTTAGGCTTTTTGACTAAAACAACCGGTTTTTGGGACAAACATCGTCACTGATTATTTAATTTAAACTTTTCTGCCAAATTGAAGAAAATGACAAAGGAAATTTATCATAAAAAAGACCGGTTTTTGGGACAAAGGTGATGCAAAGTTTTTTAGCAAACTACCGGTTTTTGGACAGAGTAGGACATTCTCCGCAGTGTGACATGCCCGCCGCCCTTGGTGCACCTCAGATAACGATGAAGCGCAGCGACGCATCGCCAAGTGAACAAAATTGGATTATTGAATTTTATCACGCCGCACCGCACCGCACCGCACCGCACCGCACCGCACCGCACCGCACCACAAAATTGCTTAAGTATGAATCCAGCTTTAAGGCTTTTTACATTGGTGCATTTTACATTAGTGAGAAAAATTTGAAAACTTTGTCAAAGCATTTCTTATCACTACCATACAGCCAAAAGTCTCTTGAAAAAACTGCCAAAAGAACCCTTTACACTCATTGCTACTAGAACTAGAATGATTTATGGAAATTAAGAGTCACGACGCTGGAGGCCTTTGAGCAATAAAGACACTAAATCGCGTGTAAACTTTGATTAGCCTTACTCCGAACAGGAGTTTTGTGAGTTTACAAATGACGCATGCGGACACTGCTGAATTAGCAATTGTAGTGAATATTTGTTCCTGGAAAACAGTGCTATGTACGGGGAACCATTCTGTATAGAACGACGACACATCACAAGATGTAAATCCATTTACATCATGGCTACGCGGATGAGAAATTTTGTTCGTTGACAATTCACCCACGAGAAATTCGTATTTCATCTTAATTAAATGAAGGACATGACTAAACAAGAACTATTTGGGATTAGGGGTTGTATTTCGTACAGTTGAGTCTGCATTCTAATCATACAGATTCAGGTATGATTAGAATGCAGACTCGCAGGTCGCTTCGCAAACAAACCTTATTCGCTTGTCGAGGCACATATCTACGAACTGTTTTTGAACGGGACTTTGGTAACTATCAATCTGAGACTGGCTAAGCAGCTAAGCAAGGCACCAGTTAAAAAACATCCACCATATCGACATAATTTCTCGAAATCAAGTTCCTGATACGACCTCGTTTCCTGCGTTTCTTTGTTTTGAAGATATTCGACATTGCCAATCAAAGAACGAGTGAAACAAGGACAAAGGTTGTAAATTCTAGGCTTAAGATATGTTACATAAATTGTAAATAAATCAACTATTAGTTTGACCTGCTTTCCAAACGCTCTCTTTACTCACAATTTGCCGTTAGGCGTCGCAAAAAATCAAGTTTTTTTCTAACCTTCCATTAAAAGCTATTCTCGACATTGAATCACATATGTAAGCGTAATTCATTCATTTTATGACATGTTTTGACGAATCGTAAAGATGATAAAGCAACCAGGTGCATAAAGTGCGAGGGGGGGGGGGGGTAACTCCTCTAGGGGGGCTGGTATACATGTGCCTTTGAGAATCCGGAGGGTGGACCCATAACCAGGGCAAGATTTTGAAAACATAACCCCATAACCAGGGCGTTATCTTGAAAACATACCCCATAACCAGGGCAAAATTTTTTCACAAGAATCCTGTTTAGAATACGCTTTGTACCATTAGTAGAGCAAAACTCCTTTGGTGAGAGCTTTTTTAATCATGATTCCTTCAAAATACTATTACAGATCTGGGGTTACAAGAAAAACACCAACTTCGATTTACTTGAGTTGAGTTTCGGCAAATCTTCGTTAAGTAGACCCATAACCAGGGCACAATATCACAAACTAACCCATAACCCGGGCGAAACTTCACAGAACATGACCCATAAACCGGGCAAAATATCACAAACTAACCCCTAACCCGGGCAGGCACAGGTATACCCAACCCCCCATAGGGGTTACCCCCCCCCCCCCTCGATAAAATAACGACTTTCTAGATAACAAAAATAAATGTCTCTATTTTCTATGCTCCATGGAATCATAGTTAATAGTCCTCCATCTATTAACTATGATGGAATGGTTTCGTCGTTTTGAACAAGATTCAAAGTAACTCATCTCTCCTACAACAGTCTCTACTCTCTACGTATAAAGATCTCAATGTGTGGCCTTGGTATAGAAACTTCCCTGTAAATCTTGTCAGCCCTGGATATCGCCTCACTCCTTTCAGACAATTCCTGGCAAAGGTACATAATGAAACAGAAATGAGATTCGGTGAAACTAAAAAGTAATAATTCAGAACAAACTCTTATCCTTTGATCGCAGCAAAACATTTCCGTCGTGATATTAAATTTAAATTTCACCCCTTCGGCGAAACGACTTGACCAGCGCAATAAATCGTAAATTCACTCCTTTGCCAATTGTTTCCTTGTGCCAGCCTTTCGGCACAATTAACTTTGGTGCCCCGAGGAAGTAGATACAAAACCACATTATTAGGCCAGCTTTCAGATTACTCATTTCAGTATCCAGGAAACATGAAAGACTGTCGGTTTTTAGGTTTTTACAAGTAAACGGATTTAATTTTCTGCTTTGATTAAATTCCAGGTGAGGAAATGTCGTTTACTATAATGTTAAAGGTTTTTACTGCTAAGCAACGACTTTCACGAAAACGAGATAAGAAAGCAATTTGTTGTCTGTTTTCCTATACCCAGCATATTGGGGGCTTTAGGCATCATTTCCTTCATAAAAAATGACTATTCTGTTAACAAATTATCGACTTTCCTCTGCCGTTAAAATTAAAAAAAATAAGGCAATGTCGATGTCAACTTCTCGCAGGATTGCAACTAAGGAACCATGTCCACGAAATGAGATTCGGAAGTAATTCTCAAGAGTCTATTTTCCTAAACCAAGCATAAATCTCTTGAGGGTGCCTTATGGTGCTTTAGGGTATCATCTCCTAATCCAAAATGCCTATGTTCGACTAATCATCAGTTCATTAAGGTATTATTTATTTCAACCAGATGTACGCAGGCCTAATTACTCGATGATGGAAGCCCGTTAGCTTTTTTAAGATTGACAAAAAGGTGTCCTGCCTAGTTAATAACAAGATCTGGATTAAAATGAAAGAACTTTATTGTTGAAGAACATATGAGAAGAGCTTCAAGTCTGAGAGGGCAGCATGGTGCTATCCCATTAAGTGTTTAGTTCAGAAGTGCAATGCAGTGTCTTATAACCGGCCTAAAGAGTTTACTTTGTGCAGTTACAGCGGGGATGAAGGAAATGAACTCGAAATGAACCGGTATTTCAGTACAGTACATAAGAGCAGGGCCTCCGGAAAATGACGTGGACTGCTGTAGAAAATCTTTAGATTGTTACTTAAAATAGCTCAAAACTCTTCGTGTGGTATTGAATTAAAGAAAATTAATGTTTTTCTCTATCAAATTTTTTCTCCACGAAATTTAAAAAATCTAAGGGAATAAAGGAATCATTTGCAGAATAGTTTTTTCTGACATTGGTCACAGGAAACCATCAAAGGTTGCGAATATTTCTTGAAGATTTTCTTCTTTACCATTTTAGAAGAAATGTTGACCAAAACGGATTCCTTAATTCAAATTCAACGTAACTTACTTGGAATAGCAAACCTTCGTCGTTATTATACGGCATTCGAAAATACGACTCTTTGAACCAGCAACGTAGTATTTTCAGTGGCCTTTTTCTGAGCCCCTTGGACAAGCAATACCTTCGAAACCAGCAAGGCAGCAACTCTTTTTAGGTCATATGCAGGATGAGAACTAAACTTCAAAGGCTTATGTAGTGTAATCGATTTTCAGTGCGTCAAATAATACGGCATTTTGCCAGGGAACACTTTGTCTAGGTTCTAGGTGGGAATACAGTACATGAAATTGAAAACAACCTAAGTTGCGAAACTTGCAGATACCAACAGATTCAAAGGTTGAAGGAAATTTGCCAACCACTATCTTATTAAAGTTTAAAGTATCCGAAAGTCTAGACATCATTGTTTTTTGGATAATGTTATCCTGATCTGATCTCATCAAAAGCTTAGGCTACTTGACAATGTAACAAAAAGGCATGACTCCTGATAAACAAAGGGGCTCTAAAGAAGAGGGCAACCTTTAGATCCTAACACTATTTGAAGAAATGACACTCAAAACCAACAACTGGCTCATTGTTACCTGTTAAAACCATGGATTTTTAACAAATATGTGCCACTCCAAGCTTGTCAAAAGTGCCCTGTTTTTACCTCAAAATGTCATTTCTTTCCTCAGCCATTTTATGTTTTAAAATGCCCTCAAATTCAATAAAGTGCCCATCTAAGAGCTGTGCCCCTCCAAGTAGGACCCCCTTCCCAAATCCCTACATGAACATGGCACTTTGATTTAAAAAAAATTGGTCAAGGCCCTTTGATAACGCAAAGATACAATAGGATCATTACCAACAAGACTTTCCCACCAGGATCAGTTAACCAGTAATAATGACTAACCGTTATGAAGAAATCTCTTTCTTCTTCCAGTTGCTTTATCCTAGCTTCAAGTTTGTTTACATATTCATCCCTGTTGCCTGTAAAACATAACAAAATGTGCTGTTAGAAGATAAAACATAATGTTTGCATTCACCAGAAAAATCAGTTCTAAACTGGGAGGATATGGAAACATGGATTGGCTGACATACAGTCAAATGACAAAGCCATAAAGAGTAAGATAATATTTGGATAACAGTAAAGCCAAATATTGAATCTATGAATGGTACAATGAAAAGAAATCCACAGTGTCTTATTGTCCTTAATCAAACTCATGCAAATTTGATTACTTTAAAGTTCCATTCTATTACAAAAGTTAGGGTGGTCAAAACATATTAAAGAGACTACCACAGACTGGTGATGTACCAAAGAGCCAATTTTGAGTGCAGCGCTACAACTTTGTTAAAGAGCTATTTCCATCTAAATGGCTTGTCACCTGGCTACACAATCTTATTTAGTTTTCTTTCCTAAAAAAATGTAAATCCTCTAGTTTCAAATTTTTAAATCATGGTAAAACAATATATTAAAATCAGAATTTTGTTTCTAGTAGGCAATAGGGACTAATAACAGGAGACGAGACTCTTATCAGGGCTGGTCCGATGTGGGCTATTTATTGGCACTGTGAACCAACAAAATTGCTCTCACCAGTATCTGTTCTCAGAAAAGATATTCTATAAAGGGAAATTGTTTTAGCTTGAGTCCACATTTGCAAAATTTGGATACTTTGCCATTTTGCCTTGATATCTATCAGCAAAGTAGCCCACATGAGGTCAACAATTACTAGAAACTACTTTCAGGCCTTGACATGCCACATTGCAACAAATTTTGCACATTTCTGCAAGCTGCAATCACCTGAGGTGAGAACTGTAGAGCTCATCCTGGCATATCAAGGACATTGATGGACAGTCTAATATCAGGTAACACTTATTTTGACATTTTAACAGGGTTGACTCACACTCCTTTCATGCAGAGTGTCTGCTCAGCTATCTGATTGAGGGTCCAATATTGAACTTGACATTTTAGGACAACAAACATGTGATATCACTCCTTGTTTTACAACATTAGCTCTCCTGGCATAGGTGCCATCTAGGAGGCTATGATTACCCAAAATCTGGTCTTTTTCAAAAAGCTGAAAAATAGCCTATATGATGCTGTGGCAAAATATGGCAAAGCATAATTTTATAGTGAAATATTTTCAGGGGAAACATTATATACATATTTACACTTAGCAAAACCTTTTTCTGAGTTTCTTCGAGGGGTGAATCACTTCTCAAAATAGTGTACATGATTTTCGTGATCTTGAAATGACGAGGTTTTTTTCTGTGATTTTTTGTGAGATTTTTTGGTAATTCTAGTGATTTTTTTGTGATTTTTTGTGTGATTTTTGCGTGTGATTTTTTGTGATTTCAAGGAAGGTGTATGAAAAAATCAGTGATTTGCCCCTCAACTTCCTTATAGGAATCATATATACAGTAGCCCTATTGTAGATAATTTTTTAGAGTCTACTTTACAAGCAAATCCCTGTGGGATGAGAAAAGTAACATCATTGACCTATATGAAAAAAGCTGAGAATCTCCTAAGCATGCAGAATTGCTTAATATTCCCAAAACACAGTCAATTGAAAAACTCTTAATCTCTATTCTTTGTGAATGAAGCTTATTAAGTATATACTGAAGAGACTCATCAGAGATTCTAATGTAAATAGAACCACTGAGTAAATATAAAATATATTGCTTTGTAATCAACTGGGGAGAGAGCAACTGTTCACCTTCAATAGATTGGGAATCAAGTTGTGGAAAACATTACAGGTCATAATATAGCTCCATTAGAAAAGCTTATATAATTTCAATAGGGCAACCTGTAGCAAGTTGAACATTACTATTATTGACTCACTTTGATCAACACCGTTCGTTTTGTCTGCAGATAATCCCGGGGCAGCAGGAATTAACTCGCTTTCTTCATTATCTTTTCTTAACTTTTTACACTCCCTGCAAATCACGAATTTTAGTAAATTCTCTTGCTCATCATCACTGAGTCTATTATCACTCCGTCTGCTTTTATCAAGATAAACACACAAATCTCGTAGCTCTCCATTTTCCCTCATCAAATCGGTTTGTTTTGTTTCGAGTATTTTCAATTTTTCCGAATAAGAAATAACTTCATTTCTCATGATCGTTACAGTGTATCTTCCAAATTTTTGCCA
Source organism: Aurelia aurita (assembly GCA_004194415.1). Classification (NCBI taxonomy): domain Eukaryota; kingdom Metazoa; phylum Cnidaria; class Scyphozoa; order Semaeostomeae; family Ulmaridae; genus Aurelia; species Aurelia aurita. Next base: position 1,388,012 of record REGM01000015.1, on the reverse strand, counting down.
CTCTTTCGCAACTCGACGGCAATTGCGTCGATCGTCGTCTAAATAACAAGAAAGTTCTCGCATCTCGTCTAAATCACTTTGTACAGCTCGACTGTGTTCCTGTTCAAGATGAATCTCGTGTAAATAAGAGTTGATTCTTTCGTTGCATTTTCTCATCATTTCGTTATGATCCATTATAACTGCCAGTTTTTCACTCTCTGATAGCCGTAACCTTTCTTTTAAATCAATATCTGATGAGACTGACCCACTTTCATCAAGATCTGAGTAATTATCGTTCTGATCAGGCTTCCGTTTCCCGCTGGAGTGTGTATTGACTCCATTATTTGCCCTCTCCGTCATTGGACTAGGCCTTGCACGAACATCATCTCCTTGCACGTTTGCCATCATCATGTCGATCTAACATTCAAATATAGCGATTCAGTTACTTTTATAGCACAGATGAGACTCCAATTAAATTTACTTCCTTCTATGGTAACCACAGGTTTGTTTTTGTGCCAATTATTGTGACATTTTCGTGACATCAATCCGCGTCAATAGTCACCTCATGTTTGCATTTGGCTTCGAATGTTTTATTTCCTTACTAGCCTCGTTTTCGTGACCGTACAAATAAATCCCAAAATCGTAATCTCTCATCCGTCATAGCGACCGAATTGTTTGAGGGCTTGGAAACTCTTTTTATTCAGAAATTTATTCATAAAAAATTAATCAGTTTATCAATTTGGCTGTTTTCAATTACGGTCACACAAGCTGCATCATCAGACCTACATTTCAGGACGATACACCAGCAGGTAAAGCCGTAAAGGGTAGAGGCCGGTAGAGGGTTGGGTAGAAGAGGAAACGTAGACACCACCGCTACGGTTCCTCCACACAGTGCCCATGGCATCTCTTAAACTGTATTTAGTCACTTTGTTCTATATTTTAACAGTTATCTTATATTTAAACCTTGTAAACATATCCTCATAAAAGTGGGTTGCTTTCTGAAAACCGGGCGGCAGACCCCCGTCCATCCACAAGTCATGTACCCCCCCCCCGGGTTCCTCGGGTTCCTAGTACAAATGTACAGTAATAATAATAATAATAATAATAATAATTCCAAATCCCCATTCCGGGGCAGTTACGTACAGTCATACATGCATTTACATATCATATTTATACGTAACACTGGATTGGATTAGGCTCAAAGGGTGGAATTGTTTCTTAATTGTTTACACCCTTCTAATAAACTTCATTACTTCATTTGTGTATTTGACAAGGCGGTCATAATCATCTCTGTAGATATGCTCCACCCCTGATTTCTTTGTATGATTTTTGATAATATGTTCATAGGACTCTTGGCCAAGTCCACATGCACGGCATTTAATATTTTCAAAATTTGCCTTGAAGTTAATTTTAATTTTTTGCATACATATCTTAGTTCGCAAAATATCTCTTGAGTGTTTTCCTTTAAGATAACTTTTTAATTTGCCAGTAAAATGCGTTAAGTATCTAAGTTTATTGTTGCAACTAAGCCTATTTCGGTGATCAATCACTTTTTCATTGAATTTGTCAATTAGACGTTTTTCTACTTCTTTTCCCCACATATATTTTGACGTTTTAGTTATGTCATCCGTTGTAGTGGGTAGGTTTAGCCAAAGTAGATCTTTCTTTACCTCCTCCCACCAGCATCTTGGAAACTGAATTCGTTTTTGTTCGTTGAAAACTTGTTTTATGAGTCGGCTGTTAGGGAGATCATTGATTTTATGAAAAAGCATTAATCTCATCTTTTTCAATTGAAATTCAATTGGAAGTATACCAAGTTCATTTAAGAGACCTATGTTCGGTGTACTTTTTTCAAGGCAGAATATGGTTTTTAGGGTTTTCGCTTGTATTTGTTCGAGTTTATTGAACTGCGTCTTAGTTACGTTGGTCCAAGTCTCTCCTGCATACAGAAGATTAGATTTTATTATCGAATTGTAAAGCAAAACACCATTTTTAAAAAGTTGTTTNGCACCCCCTTTTGGCTACGCCCCTGGGATCTTCTTATTTAGTGCTGTAATAATTGAAAAGTTTGATAACGAAAAACATTTGTATGCGTAACGTCGAGGATAGTAAATCGAATACGAGCGAAGCGAGGAAAAGCTCAGTCAATAATTCTGACATTGTTTGCTAACATTTGTAAATCAATTACTTCTAAGAACATAGAAATCTTCGAAAAATGTAAGTTCCTAGCAGAATGATAAAACTGTCACTGAATGCCCTAATTATCTTGAAACTATGGGGACAGGTGCTAAGGTGACCAAGTAAATATCTCATGAACAATGACTTTTCCCTTGCAGAATTATAAATTTTGCCAGAAATTTCATTGACCCCCCCTGAGGTGCCGATTTTATTGCAGATTTGGGTTTTTCTCAGACACCACCTTTTTGACCACTGGGGGGGCGACCGCCCCCCTTGCCCCCCTGGCTACGCTACTGATTATGTTTATGTTTTATGACGCAAAGAAATGCCGAACTGACTTGAGATTGAACTATTTGTTTATTACGTACCAAGTTAGAATAAATTATGGAACTTTAAATGATAATTTGTAAACTATCATCTCAGTTTGAATTTTATTCACGAATTCACGCATTGGCAAGGCCTGTTTCACGGCACAACGCAACTAAAACTCCCATATCACGCTTCACGCAAGAATCTCAATTCACGAAATCACGCACCAAAAATCGACATTTCACGATTTCACGCACGGAAATATGGCCAATAACGCATCACGCAAAAATATGGGGGGGCCCCATTACGCTTCAACTAAGTTTTAGCGGAATGACTATTAACAATAAATAACGATTCAATTCAATGGAGCAAAACATTGGCTCATATCATCAGTCTAGTGTCGAGGTTAGATGAGATCGAACGTGTGGTGAAATGTGCCCCTAGCTGGTTGTGGTTTTTTATTTGATCGTACATGACATGAGATTGATCACCCGGTATGGTTGCCAATGAGTTAATCTTATTGCAGTTATCCGATTGTGCCAGCTATTCTCAAGCCCTCTTGTAGAGCGCACCACAATCGAAGAAGAAGGAAAATGATCTTAAATTTATCCCAAGCATTGATTATGCTGAAATTGTCTTCTGTGAAACGAACTGCACAACTTCATTACAAAAATTGCGGTATCTGGGACGTTTTAGGACATTTTCGAAACATGGTTTTTCAACTTGGTACATAAATAGCTAAATATAGGCTAGTTTAAATACACTGAGGCTATGTTTCCATTACTCCGTTTTCAATGTCTCCGTTTTCAAATCACTCCGTTTTCGGATGGTCTTAAACCATTTCCATTACTCCGTTTTCATTCGTTTTCATTTTCGTTGTTCGGATTAAATATTTGCTTTGATCTTCGCGCCAAGTCGGTTGTTGTCCGTAGCGTTTTCGAATGATTCCGTTTTCGGTGTTTCCATTAAAAACGATGCGTTTTCAAATGTCTCCGTTTTCAAACCACCCCACTTTGAACAGCGTTTTCAAAATGCTTCCGTTTTCGAGCGTTTTAAATGGAAACAAAACCCAAAAACGGATACTTTCCGCTCCGTTTTCATACGAAAACGGAGTAATGGAAACGGGGGCCTAAAGATCATTTTAATTTGCTGCAAAGAAAAACTTCCCTAACTTTACATTCGTATTCTTCTGAGTGCTGTTTTTTTGTGATCTCATACATGTCCTGAAATTGCTAAAATCCGATGTGATTACCGATTTGACCAAGTTTAGGGACATATCTAGTGCTCAAAAATTAAATCCACGTTTTTTCTAGCCAACTGCAAGAAATTTTTCGATGCATTTGCGTTTACAAACTATTAAAAGACGTAATTAACCTTAGATATATAACTAGCTAGTTCGGTTCTTTATTCTACCTTTCAAGTTGTCGGAAAAGGATATGGAAAGTTGTCAAAAAGTCATTTTGGTGCACTGAGTAGTTACATTGCTAAAAAAAGACCTGAATTTTACTTAAAAAATACTTGTCGAAATATTTCACAAAGCACAATCTAGAGACTGGTTTTATGCACAGATCTTTCAAAATAGCCAATTTCAGCGAGATACAAAGAGCTATAGTAATGTGTGGGGCTATAATATATGCATAAGGTGCTGGAAAGGTGATAAGTGCAACTGCAGGCTTTGCAAAGCATATATACCACAGGTTGGGTTCCTAACAGGATAGACTTTTATGTTTTTTCCTCATGTAATTAGCCTTGATATATTTAATTTTTTTTTTCTGTAATATTGTATATATTGTTTTGTAGAGTAGGCTTAAATTAGCTGTAAATTTGAGCTATAATTAATTCTCGTCTACTGTAAAAATAAAGTAATGATGATGATGATGATGCCCAAACCTGCAAAAGTTAAGGTTTCTTTGGCTACTTGAATTACACTTCAGGTGCGAATAAACCAATTAGCCTTACTTTCCGGCAAAGTTCACATATTGGTTGCCATGTTGCTGATTGATAATTTTTTCTCACCCAGCTGTCTCTCAATAGTCTACTACTAGTACTAGCAGTTTTAATTTTGCCACTTTTAATCATCAAATGAAAATAGCCTTACTTTCCGGTAATTTCATATCTTGGCTACCACGATGCTGAATGAGATCATTGAGACATCTTTGAACCATGATGTCCATCAATGGGACTTTGAGGGGTAAATCTAAATGTTAGTAACGAACGATTTCTAGGGTGACTTCTATCCGGGTTACCTTTCCTGCAACCCACGTAATTAGTGTGATGACCTGGATAGATTGGTTGTTGCTAATCCTTAAGTTACGAATGAAGCAAGTGGATGAATGATCAGAGAGCGGGGTGTACAGCAAATCCCCGCGTATAAGGGGATAAAAACCTACTCTTTTCAAAGCCAGGCTGAATTAGTTTCTTATTTTAAAGGTACTAATGTTAATTTCAGGGTATAAAGGTTCTAATTTGAAGGGTCCCTTTTGTAAACCTCTGTTATCGTCAAGAAATGTTCAGCCCTGTTGTTTGTTTTCAGGAGGCGGTTCAGATTTTAACAGCTAACTGGGACAAAAACAAACCTAATACGGACAATAAAAAAATCTACTTTATTACCCTCGTCAAAAGAACATAATTTTCCATCAAACTGAAAAAGGTTCTTAATTACGAGGCGCATAATTTAGGAAAAAGAGCCTGTAGGTTCTTATTTTTACTATATTGTAGACATTCATAAACTATGCTTTTGTTGAAAATTACACCACCTTTCCAAAAAAATATAAGAAATAAGAAAAGATATAAGAAAAGAGATCTCCTAGGAAACTCTTTTATTTGCAACAAAGATCTTTGTTCTTTCTTGAAGTTTAATCGAGCATGAGTGGAACTTTAACACTGTCAAGATTTTTCATGCAGAAATATACTAAAAATTTGAATCTCTTAACTTAAAGGAGCTCTGTCTCGCAGGTCATTGGTTTAGAGAACAAAGCTTAGACAAAGGAAAGGAGCTAGAGCCCAGACTCTTTGACTTTTTCGCATGATAAAAATGCAGTTCAATTCGTGAAATGATCTCTTTCCAGTTGTTTTCTGTTAATCCTGCCATAGAAATTTTTAATTCCCTCTTGCAATCTCAGCCAATTATGATCGAGACAGATGTCCTTTAATGTCAAAATACGATCAATTGAAAAAACTTGTCGATGAATTACCTAGTTTTGGAAAAAAAGACATTTATTGTAAAGAATTCGATCAATTTAAAAATACCTACACAATTTTTGGACATGCAACAAATTAATAGCCAACAAAGAAAAGTATACTTCATTAAATATTCGTATAAATGAACTTTTGTCAGTGCCTTCTATTTCTTATACCTTAGAAACCGCCCATAGCAGGCCATAGCGTTTATGGTGAGGTCCAAACATGCAAAGTAACTCGACATTGTTGCTGTCTGAGGACTGGACACCAGTAATAATAAATCTCTTCACTTTGTTTGTTGCCATAATACCATCACCTTGCGTTCTGCTCTGCATCATTCATCTCCATGACGAAGCTAAAAAAGAGAAATCGCTCAATCAACAATAAGGGAGAAATATCCAATGTAACTCAATGCATTCGTACAGCAATAGACCTTTTAGTAGCCTGCGTGCAGCCTCAACACTCCTCCGCCAAAGTATAGATATCTATACTTTGGCGGAGGAGTGTTGAGGCTGCACGCAGGGTAACCTTTTTAGCTATTCTACAAGAGAGTCTGGATCAATTTTTAGACATTTTGTAAAAATCTGAGGAATTTTCGAGAGGGCGCAACGGTGATAGGAGCTAAAACGTCACTCAATCGAACATTTCGTATAAAAATGTATAAAAATATCACTCGATCTCGACTATTTTGTAGAATAGCTATTTAACGTCTATTGAAAATTTTTTCTGAAGGAATAAGTGACCATAGACTAGACAATAGACCTTTTCACAGAGGTCTGGGACGGCGCGCTACTTTTCCGGAAGATGGCGGATACGCTGCGAGAGGGAATCCCCTTCGCGATGCAAACACTGAACTGGAGTTGCAGTTGGCGAAGTTGTCGGCGAAAAATCGCATTTAACTCCCAGTTACTGAGCAATTAGAGGACAAGCAAGGCTTACATAATGAAACTGAAGACTTATCTACTACATTACAGTGGTATTTAGCACATTTTACAAGGAAAAGTTCATTTCTTCGAGTCGTTTCAGCGAAGATGGATTTTATGATTATTGATAACGAATGGGGGACTCCGTTAAACTAATTTTGGACACTAAGGATGGCGGCCGCGCAAAGCACGCTGGTAAAAAGCTCGCTGACAACCACCTAACGACATAAAAATTTTGGTCTGCCGTTTTGACTAGCTAGATGTGGTAAAGTTCGGAACAAGTAATCAATATAAACAAATAGGAAAGTTTTGTAATTCGAACGCGCATCTTTAATTAAAACTTCAATTCGAATCAAAACTTTACTTTTTCTGCTTGGGAAGGTTTCCTTTCGAACCATGTTGCATTCGAATTCAAGGTCGATTCGAATTCAAGCTAGCTAGTCGAAACGGCAGACCGAAATATCTATATCGTTAGGTGGTTGTCAGGGAGCTTTTTTCCAGCATGCTTTGCAGCAAAACACAACATTCTTTGGAGCGACCATCTTTAGCGTTATTGTCTATTGGGTTAAATACTTGAAAGTAGTAGAATGACACAAAAGCAATTATCACTTTGGGTCAACATCAAACTCCTCTATCACCTACTTCGACTATTTGCATTGTCAAGTGACTCTCCTAGTTTCCCAATGTCTTCTTGATATCATGAGTTTTGCTGGTTTTGTGTGTGCGAGCGCCCTCTATCCATCTCCGCGAATTGCATCCGTTAATTACTAACACATTTTCAAAGTTTTTCGTAAAAACAAGTGCCGAATGAGAGCATTTCATTGAAAATAATGTCTTAGGGGCCGAAAACATATCGATTCTTGCAAAAACAACGTCGTTTGGACGTTTTGGGGGGTTTTGCTCAAGACGTTTTCAGATTCAGATTTTACATCGAAAAAAAAAAGAATTTTAAAAATAAATCACAACCTGTAAAATCTGAAAGTTGTCTTCGTTTAACTACCTCTCACTGTCAAAATAAACTCTTGAAATANAAAAATGGCTTGATGCTAACAAGCTGGTTTTAAATGTTGATAACACCAGCTTCATAATTTTTCGACTTCAGAAGCCTCTAAGGGGCCGAAAACATATCGATTCTTGCAAAAACAACGTCGCTTGGACGTTTTGGGGGGAGGGGTTTTGCTCAAGACGTTTTCAGATTCAGATTTTACATCAAAAAAAAAAAGAATTTTAAAAATAAATCACAACCTGTAAAATCTGAAAGTTGTCTTCGTTTAACTACCTCTCACTGTCAAAATAAACTCTTGAAATAAACTCAGCTCTCAAACTCTTTAATTTTGGTTCGCCTAACCAAGAGATACTCAAACCATAACATAACAGAAATTTGAAGTACTATATGGTGGCGAGTAAGTGTGTTTCTAACTCTTTACTGTTTATTTTAAAGAAAAGCTGTCAGAATTGTGTTTAGCTGCGAAATTTGATATAAGAATGGGGAAATGGGGGTAAGTAGCCCACGCAAGTGGCATGTACAAAATCTAGACCTATTATATGCATAAATGTCACTTATATCGGAATTTATGTCGTGGACGTTTTCTAGGGGGGTAGGGGGGGTCTAAACGAAAACGTCCAAACGTCGTTGTTTTGGCAAGAATCGATATGTTTTCGACCCCTTAATGAATTTGCAAGAAAGTACGACAAACTTATCTTAACATCTTCCAACGTTTTGGTGATTATGACACTGTTTTTACTTCCCTTCCTTACCTTCTATTTTTGAGTCAAATTGCAATTCTTGGTGAAAATGGTACAACTTTGGTTATTATGAATATTCAATACTGAATACCTCCAAGCAATTCCTATCCCAGCTTAAAGTGAGTGACCTGAGCTATAAGGCGCCCGTCTATAAATAGGATAAAGAAAAACCAAAACACTCCATTGTTTTCTTTGGCTTTGCTTTCTTTGCCCACTTACTGGATTAGCAAATACAATAGGCTATTTATAAACCTATGAGATCTCATCTTTTAACTCAGGTTATTCCCTTTAAAGTTTGAGGAAGAAAATATCAACCAATTTACTCTTATAAGTATGCAATTGTTGAGGATACCGAGGACTGCCCCTTTTGTCTAAGCCTTTTGTTTATGCTGGTCAAGTTCAAAGCAAATCAAGAGCCCGGAAAACTATTGCCATGCGCGAGAATCTCTTTGTTTTTCTGCTAATCCTTGTTTGGATTGCGGTAGGATTCTCTGCCCACATTCTTTCCACAAACCAAACATACTTTCTGCGCATGATCATACAGTAGGTTTCCTTTTGGGGAAAGCCGTTTGCTTTTGAACTTCGATGATTCGTATCCCAAGGGTGGGCATCTGCTGTGCTTTTGGTGGTCCTATGTATGTCTTGGAAAAACGATTTCACCAACCCATTTTCAGTGTACCAGTACAAATTGTGCTCTTAAAAAGACTGGTTTTGGGGACATACATTGTTCTAATACTTTGATAAAACCCAACTTTGAGGACAAATACTGACCAACATCCACGAGAATGAACAATCCAAGTTAGTTGCAAAATGTTATTGTTGAAAAGAGTTCAAAATAAACCTCATTTTAGGGACAGACATTAACATAGCATGGGAGAAATAAACCGGTTCTGTGGACATGCATAGAACCACTATCCTTACTGCGACATGCCCACCCTTGGTATCCCCAACAAGCAAGAGAACCAATGAATGAATAAGTTGCTTACCAGAACAAGAAAACAAAAAATGACAATAAATTGTATCCAAGCTTTACAAGTGCTTCTTTCATGTAACTCTTCAAATGATTTCTATTATGAATTTCAGCAGGATCGTAGTATTCTGTATCCCCTTTTGATCTTGTTATGAACCTGCAAGGAGAAGGTGAAGTTGCGTTTTTAAGCGCTAAGTGCTGGGATCGCAGAAGTAGAGAAGACCTAATCGAGTCCGCGACCCAAAGTCATGACGCTCAAATGGTAGGGCTCTACCTGGGATCAAACCCTGTCCACCTGACTGCTCTGTCTGCCAAGTCAGAGGATTACACCACTGCGCCACAACCCCTTCAGGGAGAACAGTTACGACCGCTCATATGCCCATGTATCAAGAATTCCAGCTAATTCCTCCATTAAATAAATTAAAATA
>REGM01000015.1:1328472-1378221 GCA_004194415.1 Aurelia aurita | reverse complement strand
GCACCAATACCAACAAACGAGGTATCTATGTTCAAGTTAACTATCGAAGAACATTTTGAGAGTGATTAGCCATCGATCAAAGCTATATTCACATTGCTGGAGCCAACCAAATCCGTTACCTTTTTTTGGGACACCCGGTATGGTTTGTGTAGTTGATTGAGATAAAAAAACTGGCTTTTGGATGCTAAAAACAATGAAGAAGAGTCGCTGAAAGCAAAAACATTTGGCATCAATCGAGAAATACTGGCAAAAATTCACACTTTTCATCCAAAAGTGCAGCCTCAGGTTTTGTATGTCTTTGCTTCCCGGTTTTCGGGTTTTTGCAAATTTTGATGCAGGTTTGCGGGTTCTTATACCCCCAAAGCACCCCTCAATAAATTTTTAATGGTTGGTAGATGACACTCTAACCAAAATTTTTGCGTTGCACACCATGTATCAAGGGACTACAGTTTAGTCCATACAAACCTTGTTCATTCTATTGCAACATAGCCTTGCATTTATGTAGTCACATTCTAGGTCTGATAAAGTGATAATCTAATCAAGATTTGTTAAGAAAATATAAAAGATCAATTTTAAATAGCCTTTGCAATTGTGTTCGAAGCTGCAAACTGCATGTTGACAATCTGGCACAAAGTTCTACAGGGAGATATTTCCTAAATGGAAATTTTGTAGCTGAATCAATGGGTGATGCAAGAGAGAGAGAGAAAGAGAGAGAGCCCAGAAATAGCACAGGATTTTAAAACAAATGGTGGCAAATTTTTCATCCAATCAGGAAGCCCAGACTGGAAATTTTGTGGTGCACACGGAAAATCTTCCATGCGCAATTTGCCATGCGTGATTTTGAGAAAAACTATATTGATGAACAATAGATCTATTGTTAATAAAATAATAGGTTTCCATGCACATTTTTCAAAGATTCCAGTCAGGGGAAACCAATGTGGGAAGCTAAGCTATTTTTGTAAAATTTTCTAGTATGCCGTTGGGGGCTGCCATTCGCCTGGTAGCTTTCTACACACATGCTGGGAAGGGCTTGCAGAAAAGATCTGCATTGTAATATTTGGAAGCCGGTTCTAACATAAAATCTCACAGAAGAAATCCAGGGCGGGGAATGGCGGGGAGTGCCTAAATAAACTGAAAGTGTTAATAAATACCATCATATCAATCAATGAGTTTCATCAATAAGATAACATATGGTTTTATGTAAAGAAAAGGATACAGCAAAGACAGCCACAAACACCAGAAGTGCTGAGTCCACAAGACTAAAGACGAAAACACCAATTTCGTAAGACATCTTCTTCAAGCTCCAATCTTTTCCCTCTCTCCTTTCCGAGAATTTGAAAATTGAGTAGAATTGAATTGGCCTCATTTTGAAAACGAGACCAATTAAACAGGTCAGCCAAAAAGAACAACAACAACCAACATCAACAACAAGAAAAAAACCAAAACCAAGAAAGAAGTCATTGGGAAGACGAAGAAACACGTCCAGTGATTGACTCTATGGTAAGAAAACAATTAGTACTTTAGCGATTGAGAGAATTTATCATTAGTTAAACAGATTCAGCTGGCATATAAACCCTAAATTTTAGAACCCCCACCAGCTGAGCTAGCTATACTTTCTTACTTTCTTGATGTGTTGATAAAGTCAGAGCTTGGTTGTTGTTGTATCTTTTATTTTACATCGATGAAAAAAGGCTAGTCTACTATATACATATTTACAAGTAAACTAATCAAAATCGATGGATACACAAATTAAAATAAACAAATAAATATTTTTTATTTATTTACGCAGTGTATACATTATTTTATTTACAATAAAACGACAGACATTGCAGTTGCATGTTGGATTGTCCTATTGAGTTATTAAGTTGTTGTTGAAGCTATCAAAGTTGTCAGCCGACTTTAGCTCAAGTAGGCAGTTCCAAATCTGTGGTCCTAAGTTAAGAATCAGGGTCATTACAGGCCAAATCAGGGTCAATTGTATCAGCAAATACAAGGGCTTGCACTTCACTTCCTATTTTTCGTGCAAAGAATGACCCTGAAAAAATTGTTCCATTTTTATTAATATCCCTTCTGCTCACAGGGATATGTCTGATATAGTATCAGTAGAGCAAGAGAGTGCACAATTCGATAGTGAGGGTAGCAAAGAACACGATGAACAAGATGAAGCACAGATAATAACAAGTAAACCAGAAAAAGAAAACTCAATTGAAGATGTGTGTGACAATATGCTTGAGAAAGTGGTTGATTATATGAATGGAGAACTAACAGGTACAGTATAGTATTCTACCTATTATTTCCTTTTTAAAAATCGTTTTTTTGGCTCTCCTTTCTCCAATTTTGATAATTCTTCTTTTATTTTAATTGCCAATAATTGATCTTTCAAATGAGCTAAGGCATGATTTGAGAGCCTTCATTTTTCACATTTATTCCACAGTGATCCAGCACCATGGAAAGATTTAATAATTTGCAGGATTGAATCATTGATTTAGCAGCTAATACACAGAACTTCTTTTTTTATTCCTAAGGTACTGTAGGTAGGTCTCCTATACCATCCGTTTTCCACCAACCTACTTCATAAAGACATAAAGATCCTAAAAATAGCAGACCTCTATGAAACAAACATCCTAAAACTATTGCATCGCATCCACTATAATAGAGATCAACTGCCTGATGTATTTCAAAATTATTTTATAAGAAATGAAGGATTACACAAATATACTACAAGGCAAGCGATAGATTATAGAATATATAAATCACGTAAAATCTGGGGGGATAAAACTTTCAGAAACAAGGGTGCACGATTATGGAACAATTTGCCAAAATCGATAAAAAACAAAACCAAAATAAAACAGTTTACTACAAGCCTTAATCAGAATTACCATTNAGGGTAGCAAAGAACACGATGAACAAGATGAAGCACAGATAATAACAAGTAAACCAGAAAAAGAAAACTCAATTGAAGATGTGTGTGACAATATGCTTGAGAAAGTGGTTGATTATATGAATGGAGAACTAACAGGTACAGTATAGTATTCTACCTATTATTTCCTTTTTAAAAATCGTTTTTTTGGCTCTCCTTTCTCCAATTTTGATAATTCTTCTTTTATTTTAATTGCCAATAATTGATCTTTCAAATGAGCTAAGGCATGATTTGAGAGCCTTCATTTTTCACATTTATTCCACAGTGATCCAGCACCATGGAAAGATTTAATAATTTGCAGGATTGAATCATTGATTTAGCAGCTAATACACAGAACTTCTTTTTTTATTCCTAAGGTACTGTAGGTAGGTCTCCTATACCATCCGTTTTCCACCAACCTACTTCATAAAGACATAAAGATCCTAAAAATAGCAGACCTCTATGAAACAAACATCCTAAAACTATTGCATCGCATCCACTATAATAGAGATCAACTGCCTGATGTATTTCAAAATTATTTTATAAGAAATGAAGGATTACACAAATATACTACAAGGCAAGCGATAGATTATAGAATATATAAATCACGTAAAATCTGGGGGGATAAAACTTTCAGAAACAAGGGTGCACGATTATGGAACAATTTGCCAAAATCGATAAAAAACAAAACCAAAATAAAACAGTTTACTACAAGCCTTAATCAGAATTACCATTTGATGAACAATTGATCCTTTATCCATGTATCTCTATTTTGACAATGCTGTAATAGTCGATATACTCATGTTTTCTTTTTCCTTTTGCATTTTAATTTAACTGCCAAATCCAGATAAGCTATGCTTTACTTTGGTCGTATAGGATACAGATCTTTTTTATATATACTTGTAATAGCATTTAGTCCTGTATTCTATGAAAAAAGTTGAATTGAATTGAATATAGCTACTGCTGGTAATGTCTTCTTCATTTTATTTTTTCAGCAACATGTGGTGACTATAAACTGCTTGAAAAATTGAACAGAATGACAATAACAAAATATGCAGACATGTCTACAAAAACAAGGGAACTAACTGACAATTTAGATGCCATCAACGAAAAATGTTTGTGCATTAAAATTCTGATCTTAATTTTTTGCCTTTGTTAATTTCAGGTATGTAACCAAAAGAAATCTTTAAGATACGGTATATACATGATCCAGAAATAGTAGCTTTTGCTGAAGCATAAAGTGAATCAATCAATCAGAATTCTTTTCAGCGAGGATCTGAAGGTTGGTGGTTTGAGTCCCTGCCCTGTCAAACCTGCTACGTAGAGTAAGGAGAGTCGCCAACTCTATGTAATTCCAGGTTAAAGGAATCACAAGTTGTGGTCACATCGAGAGGAAGGACCAGGATACTGCTTTGATAAGCTTAGCTTCTCATTGTCCTTAAAAATTTGCTTCCCGCTGGGTAGAAATGGAGAAAAAAAGGATTCTTGGTTTTAGGATAAACATTTTAACTAGTTAGTAATACAGATAGGCTCTGTGGAAATCTTCAGTTCTTCTGGTTTATCTGTTGTTTTTACTTATACTTTAAGTTTGAGATTATTTGAAGATAGCCTGTAAGATTGGAACCATATCTGAACATGCTGAGAACTTCCAACCAGTAAGGAAATACCTATCGGGTGCGCAAAAAGGTGTGTCCACTTTTGGCATACCATGTGATTCCTTGAAAATTCCTAGTCTTGTAACAGCCTGAATCAATTTAAGAACAGCAATTAAACATTAAAAAAGAACAAATCTAACAAGAAAAAGCGAATACTCTTTGAGACGACGTTGGAATGTGGATATATTTAGAAAGGGGACCATTTTTTTGGTTCTTCCGATATGTTAGACTAGCACTGTGTTTCAAATAGCCGTTAGTACCATGCAAAATCGGCGTGAGCCAACGAGTAACAATAATAATTTAAAGTTTAAGCGTTTAAGAGTCCAATGTTCTGCACAGAAATAATTTATCCTTTTATCTTCAGACAGAGCACTACAACCATTTCTGGAACAGATTGATCATCTAGAAGATGGTGTACAAAAGTTAGAAGCAGCAGCCTATAAATTGGATGCATATTCCAAACAACTTGGTATGTAAGATAAGCAATTTTTTTTCACGTGCGAAGGAAAATTTATCGGATTGGCTTCATATTGGATTGGCCTTCTGTTTACACGAGGTCGGATTGGTTTCATGTTGGATTGGCCTTCTGTTTACACGAGAATGCACCGATCCGATATCCTTCACANAGAAATAATTTATCCTTTTATCTTCAGACAGAGCACTACAACCATTTCTGGAACAGATTGATCATCTAGAAGATGGTGTACAACAGTTAGAAGCAGCAGCCTATAAATTGGATGCATATTCCACACAACTTGGTATGTAAGATAAGCAATTTTTTTTCACGTGCGAAGGAAAATTTATCGGATTGGCTTCATATTGGATTGGCCTTCTGTTTACACGAGGTCGGATTGGTTTCATGTTGGATTGGCCTTCTGTTTACACGAGAATGCACCGATCCGATATCCTTCACACCGTTTTTGGATTTTCAAATGAAAACGCTCTGAAAGTGGCATGAAACCAACCCGATATCATGTAAACGCTCGAATCTGGTACCAACTCAATGCGGAACCTCATTATCAATTCTAAAAGCCTACCATTCATCTGGCGCACTGCGCAGTGGATGTAAAAAATGATGGATCCCCCGCAGTGCACAGCGAAGAGTTTCAATGTAAAAAGAACCCAATCCGATATGAAATGAAAACGGTATCGGGTAAACAGAAAAAATTTCATACCGGATTGCCATCCCCATTCCGATATGAAAACGGTATTGTGTAAACGGGGCCAAAATCAACTGGACGGACCCGTTATCAAATTGTTCGCTACGTAAAGTTATTTGTGGTCTTTAACGGAACTATCTGCTGTCAGAAGAAAGATTTAGCAAATGTTTCCATTACTCAACACCATTTGCAAGTTCTGTACCAGGTGAAGACATTTAAAATTGTTTCTATAATTTAAAGAGAATGCTTCAAAATCATTGCTTGTTATCTTGCCTTCTCTCGCAAGGTCCATCTTGAAAAATCGCGTAAATTATAATAAACAAAATTGTAAATCTCTACAATTTCTTTATTCTAGAGACAAGGTTCAAAAAGTTGGAGAAGAAGTAACTGTAAGAATGTATAACGCTTTTTAATTGGTTGAATTATATTTTCACCCATTCAGAAAATAAAAATGGCTGAAATTTAATTCGAAATAATGAATTGAAATTTGAAATTCAACGATTAATCGTTCATGCACACAAGTTATGAACCATTTAAAGACCCTCTGCTAACCGTGAGGCTTTGCATGCTGCGCATGCAAAAACAGCAAAACACTGGCCTAGCATCAGATACTTTCAGATAATCTGAAAGTCCATTTCCAGTGCATTCTGGGACAGCAACGGCGTGCAAAGCCACATGGTTAGCAGAGGGTCTTTAAGATTTATTATACTGAAACCCAATTAATTTCCTTATAAATTTGAAAAAGACTGGTGTCCAATTTTTTTCTGCTGGCTGACGATAATTTCTAACTAAGGTTGTATCTGCCAGACGAGCTTCTTGTCAAGATATTTCTGCAGTGACAAATTTGTCTGCGATATATCTCTGAAATTGCAATTCGTCACCTTGACAATCCGAAAAACCTCTCAAAAATGACAAAGAAGTGATCGAAAACATTTATCATATTTGCACCGATACTTTGAATACGCAAATAGAGGAAAATTGAATTCACCTGAGAATCTAAGAAACCCAGAAAGACTGTTCGACTATTAAGAAAAGCATTTTTACAAACGTTTCGATGCTCGCTTCTAGTTTCTGATGTGCAACATAAATTTTGTTTTGCGAGGATAGATCGATGGGGGCATTGAGAATTTTGTAATTTGTTTAATTCAACATCAACTGTAGTAGCAAAATTGAATATCAAATTTAAAATCCATCAAAAATCCTCCTTGAATTTGTTTCTTTGAAAATCTGATCTTTTAATGCAGCGTTCTATAATTGAATTTTCAAGTTCTCGTAATTTTTTCACTTTTTTGACTCACCCGGCATAAGGTCGTAAATCTTCATATTTCAACACATTTCCTTGCAACAAAGGCGGAGAGCACCAAGCGTTGGAATTATGCCTCATTTTTGTATTGCAGTCAGAGGCTAATCTTTTCACTACAAGAGCAACAAGTTTATGGAATTCGTTGCCTCGTCAATTGACTTCCTTGGAAAGTTTTTTACAATTCAAGAAGGGCATAGAAGACTTCTATCAAAATAAAATACATCTATTTGAACATCACAACTAAACATCATGGAATTTTATTCATTTTAATATGACGGGGGTTTATACATTCTAGATTCATTGTAAGATTTGTATGTTCTTTAATCTTTCGTTGACAGTGGGCCCGGCCCTTCTGTAAAGAACTGGCTACATCGGTTATCAAAGGCTACCCACTTTAAACATGATGTATTATTATTATTATTATTTTAACTATTATCACAGTGTAACTAGCAATGCATAGTTCACTTTCAGGTTAGCTTGAGAAAGTGTGCATACTGTCTGTATAGAAAACATAAATAAGTCTTCCCGCTATTTAGTCTCTTACGTCCAGTACTTTTCGAACAATCCTTGCCGNTTTTACAATTCAAGAAGGGCATAGAAGACTTCTATCAAAATAAAATACATCTATTTGAACATCACAACTAAACATCATGGAATTTTATTCATTTTAATATGACGGGGGTTTATACATTCTAGATTCATTGTAAGATTTGTATGTTCTTTAATCATTCGTTGACAGTGGGCCCGGCCCTTCTGTAAAGAACTGGCTACATCGGTTATCAAAGGCTACCCACTTTAAACATGATGTATTATTATTATTATTATTTTAACTATTATCACAGTGTAACTAGCAATGCATAGTTCACTTTCAGGTTAGCTTGAGAAAGTGTGCATACTGTCTGTATAGAAAACATAAATAAGTCTTCCCGCTATTTAGTCTCTTACGTCCAGTACTTTTCGAACAATCCTTGCCGTGCCTATGAGACATGCTTTCTGCAATGGTTTTATTCCCGGTTCAAAGTTTAGTGCAACAATGTAATTCTTGAATTTTTTCGAGACTATTTCAAGTGCGCCGATGACAACTGGTATTATCGCAACTTCCTTTACTTCGTCCTTCCACATTTTCACAATTTGGTATTTAAGATCGTTGTAGTGGTCTAGCTTCTCCTCCTCTTTCTGCTTCACTCGAGTGTCAAATGGATATGCTACGTCGATTATCTGGCAACTCTTTTCTTTCTAATTCATTATCATGTTTGGTTTAGTATTATTATTATTATTAGTATTATTATTGTTATTATTATTGTTATTATTATTATTAGTATTGTTATTATTATTAGTATTATTATTGCTAGTTTGCCCGTTTAAGAGATTTTATTTTTTTGACTATAACCTTTAACATTGAAGACAGTGACGTAAGCTTACAGAAAGTTATAAGACACGTGTAACACAAGTGCAAGTCAGAAAATAAGAAATAAACAACTCTGCTTATTGTGCTACATGCTAATAATATGTTAATTTTGTTAAGTCTTGCTGTAATTTACTACACACGTCCATACACACGTTTCTAAAAAGTCCATACTGTGTTTCACACGTAAATGAATTATGGTTATACTTATACAGTTATCACTATTGGTAGTATGTATATATACTTGTGCATATAGCGATCATTAGATTTCGTTTATAATTCTTACTATACTATTTTAAATACTCGACATCATTAGTAATAACAAGAAAATAGAAAATGAAAAAAAATGTTAACTAATCATGTATACAATTTGAAGCTGCTCAATAATTCTCCATCAATATTCTGAGCTGAAGGGACACTTTTAAGGATATGTGTCTTTCAAATGTTGCGCTGCGTCCCTTTGAGGGTTTTTACAAGGATTTCTTCCTATTAGCAATAAGGATTATGGATGATCCATGCAAAAGACATTGTGTAGGGTCTGCATAGACTTATGACCTTTCGTCCTTTGTTTCCCTGTGCTCTTTGACTTGATGATGTCGCTTCGGTAGAGATATAATCAATTCTAAGAACGCAGGGAAGTCTAGGGTCTGCAGGGGTAAAATGGGTAGACTAGGATAAGGTGGGAAGTGCTGATGACAGGAAAACGGTAGATAGTAAACTGTANACACTTTTAAGGATATGTGTCTTTCAAATGTTGCACTGCGTCCCTTTGAGGGTTTTTACAAGGATTTCTTCCTATTAGCAATAAGGATTATGGATGATCCATGCAAAAGACATTGTGTAGGGTCTGCATAGACTTATGACCTTTCGTCCTTTGTTTCCCTGTGCTCTTTGACTTGATGATGTCGCTTCGGTAGAGATATAATCAAGTCTAAGAACGCAGGGAAACAAGGGACGAAAGTTCATAAGTCTAGGGTCTGCAGGGGTAAAATGGGTAGACTAGGATAAGGTGGGTAGTGCTGATGACAGGAAAACGGTAGATAGTAAACTGTTAAATCAACATTCCGCAACATCAAGGAGAGTGGTAGTTCAAACAGTTGCAGCTAGAGAAAATCTGCGAATAATTATTTTTACGAAATCAATTTGCCTTTTTATTCTTACCCATTCTACCTCAAGCTTACTCATTTTACCCCTGTAGACCCCAGTAAGTTAACAAAAGGCATCTACAAGTGGTATGCTTTGACTACTAATTTAATTTCCATTAGGTGCAAAATGTCGCTCGTGCTACATTTTCAAATGATTTGATTGGCTAACTCCAAGGCGACGTCAACCGAAGGTCGCAGTCATTTGTTTTAAACAGTCTACCATAGCCACGCTCAAAGATAAATAGAATAAAAGGCTGACTCATTTCCGACAACTTGGTGGTGCGCTGAAATTTTAGTCACTCATATATAGATATGAAATCAATTCCTGGGCATCAAAACATTTGAGACAGCCTAGCATTTGTTGGATTTAAGTTTAGATAATGCTTTTGTATAGATAAGATTCGAGAGAAATAATTGACAAAAACAAGTTGTGCAGAGGACACTATATAGGGTGTTTCAGAAAAAACGCAGCCCAACTAAAATTGTAAATTTTCAAAAAAATAATAAGATTTGAATAGATGTAATGTATACCATCATAAATCACAATCTTTCTTCTTTCCAATGATATGCAGTTTGGAGGCATCAATGGAATCTTTTATCATTTAATTGATATTTCAGTAGGTATGTCCTATTTCCGATGCAGCATGCTGTAAGAGCAAAATCAAGACAACAGAATTTTCCAAAATAGGCCATACTTACTAAAACGTCAATAAAGTGATAAATACTTACAATTAATGAGCCCAAGCATTGGAAAGAAAATAGATTGTTCTCTTAATTCAAATATCATTATTTTCTGAAGAATCTCGAATAAAGGTGGGTTGGGTTTTTTTAACACCCTGTATATAATGCAATGCGAAGCTACTAAAGGTTCCATTCTAACGACTACTTTCCTACTCTAAAATTACTGCTACTGTCATTGGGGTCTCCTTCGTATTGTCAAAGCGAGCCACTCTTTAGTATAGTCCATCTATGATAACCAGTCCACATTTATTGGTTTTTCGCTTGCAGCCTTTGAGATGAATGTAATAGGACTGTTAGTTGGTCAGCTGAAAAATGTAGGCTATAACTACGAGCTTCCTTCCTTCAAAATCTTACGTCCTTCTTTCGAGATACACACTTCAAAGCGCTGTTGTAAGTTTCGGGTCCCGCTCGATGTGCTTGAAACTTCCCATTTCATTCTCTACGCTATGGATTCCAGGTCCAACGAACGAGTAGGAATCTTTTTTACTTCGAAGTTGCACGAAGATGCTGTCATTCCGGAAACCCTCGTTAGTGAATTCTTTGTGCAGAGCGGACAGAGAATTAGTGTATCGACGAGTTCTTTCTTCTTGAGACATGATTTCGTCATGTGAAGACGCCTCATTCTCCTTCATAGGTGCCGGTTTAGAAGATCCCCCTTGAAATGCATCGCTCAACCTTCGCAGCTTTGTTGACAGGAAGCTTGAAGATGTGCTGCTTTTTTGTGAGCGTTGTGAGCGTTGTGAAGATGATGTAAATTCTTTTGTATTACCACACAAACGTTTTCGCCACTCTTGTTGCACCTTTGGACTCAGCAGGCAGTAGAATATGAAAATAAACACACCTTGTAACGAGTTGAACACCGTGAAGGCAATTTGGAAGGGGATTTTCGCATCGCCGATGGCAAAAACACCAAATACCCAAGTTAGGCCCATGATTGAAACGCATGCTGAAACCATTCTAATCTTCCTTTTGAGGCTCATCTGTTTACTCTTCGTTTTCTGTGAGCTTAGGTATATCCCCCTGAATGCCAGTGTCATCAGGACAAAATTTATGATGAGGATGATGCCAATAGGTGCCAAATATGCAGAGTAGAATGGTATACCATTTATCATGCATCTGGAAAACAAATGGCAGAATTGCTCTACAGTAAGTGTCATTATTCCACATTCCCAGAAACAAACATATATACCGAGTATGCCAAATAAACTTCACTCTTTACAGCAAACTGTTTAATGAAAAGGAACAATGGTCCACTTTTTTTGAGTAACCCAGCTGTTAACAAACCTCAGGCATATAGCTGGGTTACTTTTTTCATATGCGGGAAAATCTTCTGACTTTCGTGAACGTGGTACAGTTAAGTATACGTATGAAACCATGCCTCTGTACACCCCCCAGTAACGACCCCGCCGGGCATTAAAAAGACAGTGGGAAAAATTCCCAAATTATAAATTTTAGACCGGGATCACAAAAATCACGTTGGGGGAAGAGCAAAATTTCGGCCGGGAAACAAATTTTCTTGGCGGATCATCATTTCACCTTGGCGGGGAAGCGTTTCAGCAGGGTCGTTACTGGGGGGTGTCTCTGTCTAGACATTTCTCCAGCAATAAAAAGCAGAACAGTTGAAGTATTAAGAGAAACCACAATTTGGATCTCCTACACTGTACAAAAGAATTGTAAAGTAATTTCTTTCAAGTGCCACATGTTTTATTTTGTTGGTGATCTGAGTGAAAGTTTGGTTCCTTATATATAAAGAGATTTTTATGAAAAAGAATACGTGTATTCAGCATCTACGGCAACTTATACGTGTATTCAGCATCTACGGCTACTTCACAAACATGGTGAAGTCTTCTTAGATGCACGATACAGTAAAATCCTGCATGTAAGAAAAAAAAAACCAGAACTTTTAAAAGCTTCAGGCTAAATTTTGGCGGAAAATTTTCTAGACTTTGTGAAAATTGCATGAACGCTTGAGAGACAGATATTTTAAAGTTATTCATGCACAAAGCATGTTATAGATGTGATTTTTGCATGCCGAATCAAGAAAAGTCACTGCCCCACGGCCCCACGGCCCCACGGCCCCACGGCCCCACGGCTGTGAGCTGGGGAGGAAGGTTGTCATATTTGAGAAAGGGTTCGTAATTTCTATAAGAAACCTAGGAAAATTTTGTGTTATTTTCGCAACAGGAACTGGTTTATAAATTCTAGGATTATAAACAACGCGAAGGGTTAAAAAAATCTGGTTATTTTGACTTGATAAAATGAGGCAGGTTAGACTAACAAAACTGTCATCCGGAGGAAGGTTTGACCTTTTTCTGTGGACTCTGTTTGCATTGTTTGCCTTAAATATTAAACCACCATAATAAAGAAACTTCGCTTGGCTGAGAGGCTGAGCTCAAAATGTGGCAGTTCTGATATTCGGGTTTTTATTGTATATCAAAAACTCAAGTGACAACTTACATTTGTTGCTTTTTATTGTTGAGCAAACGGACGTAATGGTTTGTTGTCGAGTAGACAGGAGTTGTGACGTTTGCATCACTTTGGTTAGCATAATCCTTCATGTCTGTGAATCCCACACCAACTACAATTGCAACTGCAACCAATGGGATTCCTACGGAAAATCAAAATAAAATGAAACTGCCATTGTGTAGTACCACTAAAGGTCGAATATCAAAGTAAAGTAAAACTGCCAAAATCAGTTGAGTTGAGATTTGCGATTACGCACAATTACTCATGAAAAACTTGCCGAAAAAAAAGAAATGTGAACATTGAGGTTTTTTGGAACAGATTGAAACAATATCGAATTTTTTTTCAACGATATAATCATTCGAACTTTCTGCCATCAAAAGTGTATATGAAATTGCAAAAATGATTTTTGCTTTCCCCCATCTTGTATAGTTTGATTTTGATTTGATTTACGCTGTTTTACAATGTACCCCGTCGTAAAACTTACAAAAGAAAAATCTGAATGTTACAAGTAATCTAAAAGGAAACTAAAATAAATATTATTATCAACAACTAATTGCCGTAGATATAATCATATTATTATTATTATTATTATTATTATTATTATTATTATTATTATTGTTATTATTATTATTATTATTATTATTATTATTATTATTATTATTATTATTAATATTATTATTATTATTATTATCGATTTATTTAAAGTAGGCATACATATAAATAGCTATAAAATAAAAGCGAATTCAAGCCTACTATCTACCAAAGTAAAATTGTTGAAAAAAAAGAAAAAAATACAATACAGAATACTTGGCAACAGATTTGTACAATATTTATAATGTTTCCAATATTTAGAATGTTTTCATTTTTTATATTTACACACAGTGCATCAAATTTCTATCCGCTCAAGAACCCAACCTGAGCCACGAAAGGTCTACATAGCCTACAATTGCATCCCTCTCCTTTCCATATGATACGATAAATATGAAAGAGAGATTCACCTAAATCGTAAAGTTTGCTGTGCCTTTTTTTATTTTTCAACGTAGGGGACAATTTTGTATCCAAACTCAGATGATTCCACATTGTTGCGCCTTTATATAAGAAGAATTTCTGGCCATATGCAGATTTTTGCATGAGAATTTCCAAATCAGTTCTAGTATTGCGTAATTCTCTTTTGCATGTATCCGAGAGTCTTTAGAACATTTCTGTAAGGTAAGTGGGAGCCAGATCGTTGATAGATTGATTCTTGTATATTCATTACGTGTTCCAGGTACAGTATGGTCATCCTTCACGGTGCACTAAGATCAGANCACCTAAATCGTAAAGTTTGCTGTGCCTTTTTTTAATTTTCAACGTAGGGGACAATTTTGTATCCAAACTCAGATGATTCCACATTGTTGCGCCTTTATATAAGAAGAATTTCTGGCCATATGCAGATTTTTGCATGAGAATTTCTAAATCAGTTCTAGTATTGCGTAATTCTCTTTTGCATGTATCCGAGAGTCTTTATAACATTTCTGTAAGGTAAGTGGGAGCCAGATCGTTGATAGATTGATTCTTGTATATTCATTACGTGTTCCAGGTACAGTATGGTCATCCTTCACGGTGCACTAAGATCAAACTAGAATTTTAAGACGGGCCTCAGATAAATTAAAAGCAACGACTTACCGAATGCAATCACTGCCATCTTTTTCAAAATATTCTTCGTGTGTACACCCATCACCTTAACACAACTCAAGTAGAGGTAGTAGGAATGCATTGACATCCACAAGAACGAGCATAGCACAAAATAATGCGTCGTTACTGAAGATACAAGGCAGACAATTGGTGAATTTTGAATTCTTTTGCCATTATTTTCTGTAAATCTCTCTGGGTACTGGGTGCCAACTAGGAACGCTATCAAGGCCAAGATTAACGAAAGACATATGCAAATTAGGATCTTTTGCGGGTCTTTTTTTCTCAGATTCCTGTAAACAGACGGGGAAGCATTAGACTTATGACCTGATTCGCTGTTTTCGCTCCAAACTTTATTGAATTTAATTTTGCTATTGGCTCAAACTACGACTCATAACCATAGTGTTTAACAACCTTGACAAATGTCTATTTATTATCCGTTGAACGTTCCAAGCTTTAAAATTGACGTGGCTATCTGCTTTAGACCGAACTAGGCACTCTCAAAATCCCATTTCGATATGTTTTGTAATGGATTCATTTACCCCAACTTTCATTTTTGAACGCTGGTTGATAAATTTACGTGACATGTCGTCTGGTAAAGTTTTTCTCGACTTTAGAAAGGTGGATATGTCTCAGCTATGGTTTCAGGGTATGTTATAGGGCTTGTTTTGTTTGCAAGTTTTTTGCCGTTTTTGGTACCCTTTGTTAATGCCCCTAAAAAGGACGATTCATGCCCACCGTCACACGCTGATAATGGATCTTGGAATGGATACAAAATGTTCGTTTAAATAATAATGATTTAAATACTAATAATTTACTTGGACTGTGTCAAACTGGACTGTCGTTGACATAATAATTGATTTGAATTAATAGATTTGGAATAGAAATATCAAGTATAAGAAAATGACTTTATTTGTCGTCGTTCTTGCCCTCAGATTGTTTTGTTTACATGATCGAACTGACTATTTGGCGGTAGAAATCTCTTTTTTGACAATCAATTTCGCGAGCATAGAGAAAGCAAGTGATGCAATAGTTTCAATGGTTTCATTTCTTTGGATATTCAACCACAAGAGTAGTCCTGAAGTTTATTGCATTTGAACTGAAAGACATATCGAGAAATGGCACAAACCAGATATGGTGTGTGGAAACACCAAAGGAAAAGTGAACTGTACTTACACCTTCGTTGCAGGTAGGTCAACTTTAGAACATTATTATAACTCTTGTGAGCAACGCAAAACAGTGAAAGCAAAGAAATATCAAATATATGACATCTCACATAACTATCGCGCGCTTTTTGGAGAGACTAGGCCCAAATTCCTTCCAATTTCAAACTTTCAGGCCAGGCAGTTCCACGGGTCGGAATTCACTGGTGGTCGAGTCAGGGCGAAACCTACCCTAGTTCAGAAAGTAGGCAATGCAATTCTCGCATTTTCTTATGTGTAATTCAAATTAAAATGTTTGATTATACCAAGGGCAATATGAAGATAGAAGTGTGTAGGCCTAAAGCCTAAAAGTCCTAAATAAAGTCAACATACCTTCAGTCCTTTGTTGGCTTTATAGTATTCTTTATATCAATGTAATGTTAAAACCATGGTTTTCATTCTTTTGCGTTGACCTGCTCTCGAATCCTAATCGAAATTGCCAGCATCGCTCCAACTGCAAACCGGTGTGCACTTGGGCCTGAATGATAAATGCGCCTCCACCTAAGTGCACGCCGGTTTGCAGTTGGAGCGATGCTGGCAATTTCGATTAGGATTCGAGAGCAGGTCAACGCAAAAGAATGACAACCATGGTTTTAACATTAGATTGATATAAAGAATACTATAAAGCCAACAAAGGACTGAAGGTATGTTGACTTTATTTAGGCCTTTTAGGCTTTAGGCCTACACATTTATATCTTCATATTGCCCTTGATTATACTTACTTGAAAGCAACAAATGTGATGAGGGTAATGAACAGTGCAGCCAAAGACAGTCCACATCCAATGTATGTAAAATACTGCAAAAGTTCCCGTATGATAACAGGCGGTTGCGTCGGTGATGGTTTTTGTTCAACGTCAAGCAAAATAGCGAAGTTAGTCAAATGATCACAACTACATTTGCTTATGTTGCCTTCTGTTCCACTCAGTCTGCAACCTCGTTGTGACCATTCTGCAAAGTAAAACACAACGTAAAAATACTGAGTTTGAAGAGCCATAGCTAACCATGATACTTTGCGGCGCCCCAAAGTCGACTTTCGTATGTTATGAAGTCGTTTCTTGCCTAGGTTCTACTTTATGCTTTACATTCAGCGCGCAAAGGATCATGGTTAGCAATGGGCCTTTAAAAAGATTACATTTGTTGACGTTACGTAAAATACACTTATTTCCCTTTTCCTAGATATCGCAATTGAATTGAATTGTTATTCACTCAAGCTACATGTCGTAATCAGGCCATGGACTTTTTACATAGGCTTGTTGTCTGCACTCCCCCTGAACTGTTTGTCGCTATAACAGAAATGCAACTTGTATTTGAGCCATAGAAACAATACAACAAGAGCGAAAGTCAGAGAAATTTCGAGCATGGGGAAACCCAATCTTGACTGGATGATAAATTGACACACCCGATCTTGACTGCACTTTAGTGGACACGCTTTTTGTCATATCTCTCGGGCACGTATTTGACCAAATACCCTACCAACCCTAACTAATCCCTACCTTACCCTAACTAACCCTAACTAAACTTAACTAGCCCTAACTTATCCTAAAAACTCCCTTTTCCAAAACCAAAACCAAAAACCTACCCCTAACCCTTACCCCATGACACATAACTTGCCGATGTTGGAGCTGGTTCGCTAAAGTGCAGACTAGCCCTTCTTTTACAATACTCTCTTCTGCGGCAACCAAAGTTAGGTACTCAGAATGTTTCGTAACAAACGTGTTCCACATAATCTGGTACACAATCGAAATTCGGGAAAACAAATTATCACTACAATTGAATTTCACTACGTGACAAGAAATGTCCCCAATGAAAAGCTAGTTAAATTGTACCTATGTTTCTGAAAGGTCATTTGGATGAATCACACATACATGGATGGATGGGTCGCATGCAAAATCCGAATTTAAATGTTGCATGAAACTTTAATTTAGTTAGATACAGGAAACCGAAGCAAAGCTCTTATGGAAGCTGTGATCAAAATGGCAGTGAACAAGACGTAACAGAGACAAAAGATCCATCAGCTATCATAGAAACTTTATTCAGATCTTCTATCATCATCCAACTGAGCCACACACCAAGTGTCTTTAACACAATACAGGTCTGGCAATCCTTGACAGTTTTCTCCTCTGCTCGTAGCTTTGGCTACGTGGCTAGGCCAGTTATGAATACGAGAAAAAAAGAGCGGGAAAATACGTCGAGATTTAATCACGACCCATCCATGTGAGCCTTTAATTGAAACTGAATACGAACCTCGAGTGGTTTCTTCCCAATAAACACAACGTACTGTATTACTTCCAGTTACATTCAGTGCTTTAAATTCACTTTTAATTCTCTGTTCCTCAGTAAGATTTTCCAGTTTTATTCCTTTAATAGACACAGCCAGTATTCTACTGTTTAACCTTTTCTTCGCATTTACACCTGATGTTTCTTTTGAGATAAACAGCTTTTCGTTGTCATACAAAAATGTTGTGACTCTTGTTGATGAACCATTTCCACCAGCTTGGCTCTTTGCTTTCGTAAACAACGGACCAGGGAGGAAAATGTTAGCGACTTGTTTGGTTGCTCGCTTCCCTGTCCCTGCCCCTTCGTTCATTTCTAAACTTGTCTCATTGACATCGACACTGCCTTTGATGAAATAGCCTAACTGCTCAGCTTGTTTCTCTTCGACTACAGCTACACCTACTGCCAAATTCTTCTCTTTAAAAATCACAGTATCATTTTCCNCCTTTAATTTAAACCGAATACGAACCTCGAGTGGTTTCTTCCCAATAAACACAACGTACTGTATTACTTCCAGTTACATTCAATGCTTTAAATTCACTTTTAATTCTCTGTTCCTCAGTAAGATTTTCCAGTTTTATTCCTTTAATAGACACAGCCAGTATTCTACTGTTTAACCTTTTCTTCGCATTTACACCTGATGTTTCTTTTGAGATAAACAGCTTTTCGTTGTCATACAAAAATGTTGTGACTCTTGTTGATGAACCATTTCCACCAGCTTGGCTCTTTGCTTTCGTAAACAACGGACCAGGGAGGAAAATGTTAGCGACTTGTTTGGTTGCTCGCTTCCCTGTCCCTGCCCCTTCGTTCATTTCTAAACTTGTCTCATTGACATCGACACTGCCTTTGATGAAATAGCCTAACTGCTCAGCTTGTTTCTCTTCGACTACAGCTACACCTACTGCCAAATTCTTCTCTTTAAAAATCACAGTATCATTTTCCGCTACGGGAATATTTTCAGCAAATGCTTCTACAGCAGTAACCAACCTAAAAAACAGAATCACCTCATTACAACGAGCTGTTATATTAACATCCAAATTTTTCGGACGGAAAAGATTAGGACAACAACGTTTCGGACACTTTTTGGAAAATCGAAAACAATTTCTTTTGTTCACAGCTTATTGATCAAATCTTTCGCTTCATATGGGATATACTTGCATAGAATTAACCTAATTTAAACTCAAATCTATTTTGAGATAGACTTTGATTTAATTGAAAATGGCCGCAGGGTTGTTATGAAATTCCATGCTCCCTGTTGGTATCGCAGTGTAGTTGTTTGTTCGTTGTAATTTTTATGAGTATATGAAAATTAACAAAATTAAAAAAAGAATGCTTCGCTGAAAAGTATCATGAGCAAGAAATTTAGCCAAAGAATTTTCGGACGCTTTTAAAGGTAATTCGGACAAACAAGTTTCGGACAAAATTCTAATGTCCGAAACTTTTGGATCTTAATGTAAGTAAATATAAAAATTGCAAAAACACTCCGCAATTTGATCCAGAAATTAGAATGACAACTACCGTTTCTAGCTTTTGGACCTTAAAGTAAATGAACGGAGATATAGCGATCTGGTCTAAACATAGCACAAAAGAACGGCACGCGCCACTTATGTTCTTATTGTTTTCATCGCTCGAAAACATAAAATACAATAGGTTCTATTTACATGGACCCAGTCCCCCTAGCTAAGTTGCCTTTTAACTCCGTTGATTTACTTTAATGTAAGTAAATATAAAAATTGCAAAAACACTCAGCAATTTGATCCAGAAATTAGAATGACAACTACCGTTTCTAGCTATAAAAATTGTATTTCTCATGATGCTTTTGCCACAAACTGGCATCAATTGAAAGCTGACAAAGACTGGAACTACATTTTGAGAAAATTGATATTTTTTGGCTCAAAAAGGTGCGATATGCCTATTAGAAATCAATTTTATGTCATCTGAACGTTCAACAATTTCTTTGGGTTTCAAGTAAGCTATTCAATTCTCAACATTTAAATTCTGATCTTTGAGAGCTCTCGATTGATGTCTTTTTGGCAAAGACTTGATTAGTCCTATGAACTTTATGGCTAAAAACGTTGTTGTCTATCCAGTTTTATGGGAAAGAAATACGACCTTGCCCTGCTAATAACCTGAAATCT
Source organism: Aurelia aurita (assembly GCA_004194415.1). Classification (NCBI taxonomy): domain Eukaryota; kingdom Metazoa; phylum Cnidaria; class Scyphozoa; order Semaeostomeae; family Ulmaridae; genus Aurelia; species Aurelia aurita. The sequence goes on along the minus strand of REGM01000015.1, from coordinate 1,358,162 downwards.
AACGTTAAGACAATTATCTGCAAAATGCAAGATTGGGACGACTGCACTGTAGCGGACCAGCTTTATGTCATATCTCTAACGAACGTATTTGACCAAATACCCTACCGTAACCCTAACTAAACCCTACCTTAACCCTAACTAACCCTAACTTACCCAAACTCACCCTAAAAACCTCTCATGCTTTAATGAGTTACATTACATTTCTAACCGGTTTTATAATTCAGTAAGATTGCATTCTTAAAATTTTGCATTCTTAAAAAATTGACAACAGTTTAGGGACAGTGCAAAATTTATTATATTACATGGCCGGTGGAGAACAAAAATTNATTCAATTCTCAACATTTAAATTCTGATCTTTGAGAGCTCTCGATTGATGTCTTTTTGGCAAAGACTTGATTAGTCCTATGAACTTTATGGCTAAAAACGTTGTTGTCTATCCAGTTTTATGGGAAAGAAATACGACCTTGCCCTGCTAATAACCTGAAATCTAACGTTAAGACAATTGTCTGCAAAATGCAAGATTGGGATGACTGCACTGTAGCGGACCAGCTTTATGTCATATCTCTAACGAACGTATTTGACCAAATACCCTACCGTAACCCTAACTAAACCCTACCTTAACCCTAACTAACCCTAACTTACCCTAACTCACCCTAAAAACCTCTCATGCTTTAAAGACCGACCATTGACCCGCATGCTTTGCGATCGTTTGTTTTTGTTTTTCAATACTTTCTGACAGTCAGAAACTACGGAGCTGTGGAAAGCAAAATCACTTACTTCACGCAAAGCATGCTGGTCAATGGTCGGTCTTTAATGAGTTACATTACATTTCTAACCGGTTTTATAATTCAGTAAGATCGCATTCTTAAAATTTTGCATTCTTAAAAAATTGACAACAGTTTACCTGAAAATGAAAAAATATTAAAATATCCAACAATGTTAGCGACTTACTTTTCTGATGAATTACTCTTTTTTTGAGCATCCTGCACAATCTCTCCTTTTGCACTCATGAGGCTGTCGGTAACCTGGACGATGCCCTGGAATGCCTAAAATAAGACAAGGTACCAGAATCAATTTGTGCATTCGCAATGTCATGTAAGTTTTGCAGTCAAAGCGGAAAAAGCGTACCATGCAAATTCGAAAATTATTTGAATATAGATTTTCATGATTAGGTGACCATTCGAATATTGCTTCTGTTATTTTCTGCCGTTTTATTCGAATACAGTAAAGTCCCGCCTTTAAGAAACGACTTTATAAGAAACTCAGACCCTGAATTTTTGCTAAAACAATAGGAGAACAATAGACTAATTACGGGAGAACAATAGGCTGATGTCAAAAAGTGGGTTTCTTAAAGGCGGGACTTTACTGTATTGCTTCCGTTGGGCGGAGTATAGTGGCTTACAATAGGAGTTCCTTCCCCCTGAAAACCACAACTAATATGAATATTCAAGGACTTTTTCATGCAAAGAAAACAAAATTCAACCAAGATACGATTCTCTTTTGAATATTGAAAACAAAGGTGGTACGCTTCTACCGCCTTGATTATAAGCAAACAGATTAATTATAGGGTGTGTTTGATTGGTAATTCCAAACCTACCAAAGTCTGAAAACAGTAGACTTCGCAGAGACGGGAATATTTTTCCCAATCAAACACAAAAATCTTGAAATGGTAGGTTTCGGATTCACAACCAGGGGTTGCTAATGCAAAAAAGAATCTCTTCAAAGTCTGCCAAACCTTCTGCCTTTTGGGGCAGAAGGTTTAGAAGGCCTTCCAAACCTTCCAAACCTACCAAACCTACCAAACCTACCTTTTTGAGAATTTCGGAGTCAATCACACACAAATTCCGAGTCTACCAAGTCTATCGTTTTCAGAATTGGTACCAATCAAACACACCCATACAGTGGAAATATTTCCGTTACTCATCGCAGTTTTCAAGCTTTGCAGCACATGAAGACTTTTCAAATCGTTTATACTTACGGCTTTATTAGTTTTATCTGCTGCTGCAACGTTTGTAATAACATCAACTGCCAATGAGATATCTACATAGCTTCTTATGTTTTCCTGTTTCTTCGTCACATTATCAAGCTTTTTAACGACTGCTTCCACATCACTTGCATTTATTATTTGCTGTTTGGAGAAAAAGAACGATTTATGTCAAAAGTTTATGAAGGGAGGGGAAAACTGGTTGTAGATGCGAGCTCCAAAAATACCACTTAAGGGTGTGTACATACTTCTTGCTCTTGGGAGAACCGAGGGGCAAATCATTCCAAAAATCTCGTACATAAAAATTCTAAGAATCTTAAAAATCTTAGAGATCGCAAAATAATCCCAAACTTTTCCCAAAATATGATAAAACTTCTCAAAAAAATGTTTGAAAATCCGAGAGATTCTAAAATTCTAAAATTTTGTACTCTATTTTTGGAGTGATTTGCCCTTTGACGAGAACACTGACTACAATTATGGTGGACGAAAATATAATTTCGAGAAAACATCCGACTTGAGATAACTCTTGGACGATCATTTGCATCATCATCATCATCATCGTCATCATCATCATCATCATCATCCTCATCCTCATTTTATTCAGATTCACATTACAATTACATGCAATAAAACATATGTACGCCCCAGAAAAAGGCAAGTCTAGTCTAGGGCGTTTGTAACAGAAGATAATGCAAGTGGATATAAAAAGGAATTTGAAGGTATACTAATTTGCAAGTTTGTGTTATTTAAAGTGAATGAACGGAGAACTAGCGATGAAGTCTAAGAATAGAACAAAAACCAATCCCACGTGCCACTTAAGTTCCTATCGCTTTCATCTGCCGAGAAGGTCAAATACGGCAGGCTATACTTAGATTGCCCCAGTTCTCCCCAGCTAAGCTGCTTTTAAATCCATTGATTTACTTCAAGCTTCTTGCAGAAACTGGTGCCTAAATCTTCCCGAAGGTTAATGGGAAGACAACATTCTTGATTTTAGCTCCTTTAATTCAGAATGACTTGTTTCCGTATCTTTCTTTATTTGGGTCGTACCTACTTTGATTTGGCTATAAACTAAAACATTATGAGCAGCAAATGTTACCTGGCTCAGGTCACTGAGTTCCCTTGTTGATTCGTGGACATATAAACAGTCTCCATCATAAGGAGCCTTCCATGTTGGCTGTCGTTCAAAGTCATGGGACACGCATTGTCTTGTTGCGTTTTCATTTCCATTTCTGTACGGACAAGCAACAGTACTATTGCTCAGGATTGCTTGGGTTGGCCATCCTATAATTCCTTTGATATCCGTAGTTCCTGTTAATTCTTTGTAGCAGCAATCTAGGTAGAGATTATACCGCTTGAGTCAGAAAATGTTCAGGGTTAGTATCCACCTCTAGTCAGCTCAATCCGCAGCACTCAAAAATAATTTGCTGCACATGAGCCCAGGGGGGGCCTAAGGTGTGTAAATAGCCGGCCCGGGGCAACTCTATGAGTTGGGTTAGTTGGGACCTGGCAGGTTGGCTGTCGATTTCCTTTTGTTTTTATCTTAGTACCTTTTGTTCAAATGACCCAGGGCTGAGATGATCCGCCTTCATATGGAGAAATTCGACAAAAAGCCATACTACCTAAAAAGGTCAACTCTACCCAGGAGAAGGGCTACCCACCTAGGCAGGTTGACCTGGGCTGGCTACTGGGTTCTTGTAAACGCTTGAAGAGATTTGATTGCAGAAATGGCTGACCTTTTCTGGCGGGTTGAAGTCAACGTGAGCTCGTGTAAGGGGCCCCTTAGTATAAGACAAAAGAAGAAGAACGGAAAATCGATACAAAAATTGAGCTGTAAATAAGGGCAAGATCCTAGCCAACACATTTTTGTTGCGGAGGTTTAGCACCAAAGACTTTAATCCATTCCAATCAATAGTTTATATGTCTTGGGAATTCAGCCCCTAGCTATCACAATAGACAGTAACACTAAAGATGGCGGCTCCAAAGACTCTGTTGTGTTTTGCTGCAAAGCATGCTGGTAAAAAGCTCCCTGACGACCACCTAACGACATAAACGTTTTGGTCTGCCGTTTCGACTAGCTAGCTTGAATTCGATTCGACCTTGAATTCGACTGCAACATGGTTCGAAAGGAAACCTTTCCAAAACAGAAAAAGTATTTTAAGTTTTCATTCGAAATGAAGTTTTAATTAAAGATTCGCGTTCGAATTACAAAATTTTCCAATTTGTTTACATTGATTACTTGTTCCGAATTTTACCACAGCTAGCCAGTCGAAACGGCAGACCAAATTTTTTATGTCGTTAGGTGGTTGTCAGGGGGCTTTTTACCAGCATGCTTTGCGCGGCTGCCATCTTAAACGTTATTGTCTATTAGAGCAATATAAAATAATGATGAATGATGACTTCTTACCATATGTGATCCTTTGCACAAGCTCAATTGCTGGAGTTGTCGAAGAGAACNGTTCGAAAGGAAACCTTTCCAAAACCGAAAAAGTATTTTAAGTTTTCATTCGAAATGAAGTTTTAATTAAAGATTCGCGTTCGAATTACAAAATTTTCCAATTTGTTTACATTGATTACTTGTTCCGAACTTTACCACAGCTAGCCAGTCGAAACGGCAGACCAAAATTTTCATGTCGTTAGGTGGTTGTCAGGGGGCTTTTTACCAGCATGCTTTGCGCGGCCGCCATCTTTAGCGTTATTCATACAGACGACATGTCACGTGACTTGATCAATTCGCGCTCGAAAATCAGACTTGGGATAAATGAAGCCATTACAAAGTATAGCGTCGCACTGGGATTTTGAGAGTGTGTCGTTTATTTTTTACAAATTTTTACAAATTTCCTATAGAAACGTATAGAAATTTTCCGAAGATTTACCCCGAAACAAGATGGCGTCGTGTTTTCAACGCTGCTGTGACGTCATGCCGTCTGTATCAATAGTCTATTAGAGCAATATAGAATAATGAAGAATGATGACTTCTTACCATATGTGATCCTTTGCACAAGCTCAATTGCTGGAGTTGTCGAAGAGAACAGATTCGTAGTCGTCACATTCTGCATTTTGCTACAAATACGCACTTTTCTGGTGTCACTAACAGGCGCATAATAGACAAAGGCATCCAACAATGTTTTTCCACTCCCATCACTGTCACAGAAAGAGATATATCAAAATCCGTTAAATTAAGAGGTAAATGGTCCGTGACAGTTGTATATGCCCCATTAACACGTATATACCCTATTAACACGAGATGTACAAAATAAAAAGACGATTTGAAGTTCTTTAATTCTTTTATTCTATTCAGCTATTCTCGACGCGTTTCGACTCCGTGGTCATCGTCAGGAGAATGAATTTTTACAAGCTTGCAAGCCTATTTATAGCCTTTTTAGTGGTCACGTGACGTTAATGAGGTCACATGGCCTCAAAGAAGTCACGTGACGCCAAAATAATGCGTCAAAAGAATCCTTGATTGAATATTACGTTTTATGAGTAGAAAATGATAGGCCACAGGGGAACAAAGTATTGCATAATTTTGCGAACGGAAAAAGTGGCCTATCCATGGGTTATTTGGGGGGGGGTTTAAAAAAATCAATATTTGTCAGGATGGTTGAGTTTATTGTTCAGGCCCTATTAACACGTATATACCCTATTAACCCGTATATACCCTATTAAAACTGAAAATCAAATTGGTTTTGAAGTACTGTAAACGAAACCAGGGCCGTTTCACATCTTGACTAACCCAGTTCGATCTTTTGACGTCATGGGAAAACCAGGTTTAGTTTAATCCAGCTCATGACCTGGTTCATCTAAACTAGCTTCGATTGGTTGCATCTAAACTATGCCCATGTGAATGTATTGCTAGATTAACAAACACAGGCTATGCTGTTTGGCAGAGATCAATTCAAATATCCTCGTTTGTTTTCGCAAATCGCTGAGTCCTAGAAGGAAAACTTTTGACGAAACGAATAATTTAGTTTTCCGGCAATGAAATGTCATACTGCTGTAAAATGTTTATCCTGGATTGCAAATGAGTGTAAACAAGATTTTGGAAGATATACGGAGATCATAAGTTGTATCCTTTTGTAAATTGGATTATTCATCAGCAATTGAATTATTTATCTTTTAATTGATATCTTAGTAAGTATGGCCTATTTTAGATGCAGCACGCTGTAAGAGCAAAATCAAGACCTTTTTATCGTAAAAAGTTACAAAACAGATCTTTTGAAACATTTCAGGCCTAGAAGCACTTGAGGTAATGCCCTTAGGCCTTAGGTAGGAAACATGAAAATTTACTCCCATGAGATACATTTATTAACATGATAAAATAATCTCTCACAAAGATGAGTTTCGCCTATGTAAATGTCTTACCAATTTCCTCCATCTAAAATCTAAAATAAGCCATACTTACTAAAACGTCAATTAAGTGATGAATAATTCAATTAATGTGCCCAAGCTGGATATCATTGGAAAGAAGATAGATTGTGCTTTCATATAGTATGCATAAAATTAATTCAAATATCATTATTTTCAGAAGAATCTTGAATAAAAGTGGGTTGCTNTAATACAATGTATATGGCACTAAGTACAACATAAAACACACATACTGAATGAAAATCAGTTCATTATCAGCTACAGTTACAGAGAAATGGGCTTTTGAAATATGATGGTCGAGAAAACCACTGTAACGAAATCACTGATTTTTTAACTTGGGGGATTACTTTTTTTAGCCTTCCCGTTATATACAAGTATATTTTTATAAGCCAAAAATATGATCGAATACTGAATTTTTCTCAAACTTTTCATAATCTCAGTAATAAAACGTTCTTACAGTTTCTTAACTAATCTTGAAATTTACTACTTTGTTCTTTTTAACCTCAGGAAGAAACAACGCACAAAATTTCTTTTCCAGAAGAAACCAGGTAAAATAAACTTTGAGCTGCTTAGACCAAGTGAACATATTTCTGGAATAGTACTTTCTAATACTGAAAGTTTCTTACTTTTTGGTGATCTGAGAGTTCGGTTTCGTACAAAGAGTCTCTTACAAAATAGCACGTGTATTTTTACAGACATTTCAGGAATACAGTTGCTTGTGTCGATGTTACGTCATCAATGCAACACCAATAGTAGCCCTGTTCTTTGTAGTTTCTAATTTTTGGCGATCTGTGAGTTCGGTATCTTGTGGGTTTCCTATAAAGAGTCTCTTAAAAAATAGCACATGTCTGTTTGTACGTACCTTTCAGGAACAAAGTCGCTTGTGTTGATAATACGTCATCAATTTTACACCAATAGAGGCCCTGCTCTTCTCCTTTACTGATGTTGAATTCTAGATATCGCGTCGTCAAGTTGCTCCCTGCGTTCAGACCAGTTGCTATGACCGTCTTCATTGCTACCTTGTACGAGCCAGTGTTCACCGCTTCATAGTCCTTGATCCAACTGAAGGCGACACCAATTTGATGATGATAACTGCATGACAATCTCACAGTTTCATTGATTTTGATCCGGACTGTTTGGGGGCCATCCTTGAATTTGCCAGGCTCTGGTTAAGAAAATGACGAATCATTATAATCTGAAGTTTAAAACGAGGGAAGTAACCCCCCCCTCCTCTAGAGTAGTACTTAGTGAAATCTTGCCTTGCGTTTGAAAGAATTTTGATTGATTTGATTGGTCGATTTATCGTGAGACGCAAAGGATCATGGTTAAAAGTTCCCGGATAATAGCTTATTTCGTACATTATTGTAGTGGGGGTATAATGAATTATGCAGACTCACCATTGCAAAAGATTCCATTTCCCTTGAGTCCACTTTTACATTTACACGTGTATGAAGCTATTGTGTTGGTACATATTGCATCTTTGTGACAGTTATGTGTTCCAGTTGCACATTCGTCGATATCTGTTTCGGATTCAATCAAATACATTAAGCGATCAGTTAGTTCCAACTAAAATAAATGTCATTGATCAAGAAATCATAAGATATAAAAAAACAAAAAGCCTAGCTATGGTTCTTGGTTCTTCAAAATAAAAAATAAAGAGATTAGTGGTTAGTGTCAGATGGGTTCACGGTTACCGCACTTACCTACGTTTACTTACCTGGTAAACAAATACTTACCTTTACTTACCTTGTTTAGTCAATTTCTTCGTGCACCTTAAATGAAATATTTTATTATTACATAGAAAATAAAAGAGATAGGAATCAAAATTTATACTTACCATTACTTACCTGTTTACACCCGTTGTAGTTTACTTACCATCTTCCAGATCTGTATATCTTAGGATCAGAGAAATCTGTTAATGAAGAGTATATTCAGAATGTGGAAAACATTTCCACATAAGTGTCCCTTGTGAAACTAAATCTCTCATGAGACTCACCATTCGTCAGATCTGCACTCATAAACTGAACACGTAGTGATACATCAAGTGTACATTTTAGTGTAATTGACTTACCTTCCTTCAGATCTGTACCCCATAAGCTTGACACATTTTAGGATATATGAATTTGAACAGAATTACCTTATGGAAATACATCTCGAAGTTTGGCTTACCATCCACGGCTCAAAAATACCTACCATTCATCAGATCTGTAACCTTATAGGCAGAACATCTACCATTCACCAGACCTGTACCCTATCAACAGAACACATCATGACCAATCATAGGATATATGGGTGGGAATGGAAGTATCTTATGGGGGTTGGTGCTGTTGGGAATCTCTCGAGGCTGGGCTTACCGTTTACTGCTCACGGCTCAAGAAAAACCTACCTTTTCATACTTACCATCCTTTCCTACCACACAAACTTATTTTTTTGCCAACATCTGCCAAAATAGCTCACCAAATCAAATGATCTGCACAACAATCTTCTGAGTGTTAAGGACTTTCTTTTGACAAGCCTCGGCATCTTTGAAGCAGGATCTAAATCATTAAATGCATGTATTGATCATTCAGCATAAGCTGACATGGGGGAAATGATATTTAATATCAGTGGGCTAACACAATAGACGATTGTTTTAAAGATGGCGTCGAGGAATTTTTTACTAAGATCCTTTGCAGTATTAAGAAATCAACCAATCAAATCAATCGAAATTGAATGCGACGCGAAGAATCATGGTAAAAAATTCATGCCCCCCCATCTTTAGTGGAATTAAAAGTTGCTCGTGCTGTACCCTGGACCAGAGTATTTTTAACAAATGTTTTGAAAAAAAGAGTATTTTTAGTAAATTAAAAAAAAAACTCTGACCAGGGTACTCGTACTGGGATTTGATCCAGAGATCTACAGGTCTCCAAAAAATTCCCGCAAGGCGCAATGAAATTTTGCAGATATATGAAGCCAATAAGATCTTTGGCCCTTGACCACGTATAGTAACCTTTCATGTTTTTTTGTGTTTCGGCGTTAAGCCTTCATCAGAGCCATGCACACGTATTTATTAATCATTCTGCATATAAGCATATCACTAATTTGTGCATGAATGTAGCTTATCACTAGTGTGCTCATTAGATGTATGTATGAAGAAAAGCACTGTTGAAACGAAATAAGGTTTACTCCTAGTAGTTGCTTACTCTTATAAGCCTAGTTGCCATTGCAGTTTTAGTCAATATCAACATGTATATGGCCATGGCCCCTTTGGATGATATTTGCTAGCTTCATCAAACTCTTCAGGCTCTTGCTAGTTTTAAGTTGAATACATAAACTAGATAACAAAATAGCGATTTGAATACGCTTTTCTCGAAATTTTAACCACACTTTGTCTCTTCCAGTACTCTTTGAAAATATCAAGTGTGCCAAAAGTTCTTCCCCAACTGGACAGCCAACAGAGAGAAAACTACCTTAAAACTATCTTCAAATTTTTCGTTATCGAATGTCGAATTACATGAATATGCCTAAGTTATTCTTTTGAATGTAAGACATTTTTTTTGAAAAATAGGCAATTTTGAGCTGTAAGCTACAGACGAAATTTGCAAATACACCAAGCATGGAACGCTTACCCTTTGATCATATTTGTTATAATCACTGAATGCACTTTCAATCCTCCTTTCATTGGCTTGCGAACAGTAAGACTGTAAGTAGCACTTCGAGGTCCATTAGTTACATCTTTGAATTACCTACAAGAAAGGAAAATGATCTGTAACTAAAACCTATTTCACTGCAAAGAGTTTTGGAACGGCATGGAACATTCCATAGCTTAGGCCCATCAAAAGACGTTTCCAAAAGAGGAACATGCAAATTTGCGTTGGCCTTTCTTACTCTTACTGCACTATGAGCATGAAACTGGTAGCCATACGAAATGGCGTGGAGTGGAATTCGTCCTCGAACCATTGGCGAGGTGTCTAGAACCAATGGCGAGGTGTCTCCTCGCACGTATCAAAAGTAGTGGTTTGGTCTGGATCAAAGTCGAATTGTAAACTGAAGAGCTGTTGCACTGGTACTTGTTTCAGGGTCATAAACAATGGTTCTTTGGTCCATTTTGTTGACATTTTGCCTCCTTTAATTGTGAATTGTGGTGAACGTTCTGCTTGGCCTTTAACTCAAATTTCATTACTCATCGTAATATAATGCTTAGATCAATGAAAAATTATAACTCTTTGATATGCTAAAATGATGTTAAACCTCAAATCATTTTAAAAGACGGAACGATGATATGGAAATTCCATCTCGTGTCATTTAGCTCAATTCAAATGATTAAGCTTATTCAACAACGGCTACAGTAACCCAAGAACTGGAGCCTGGGGAGAAACCAACAAAAAAGTCGATTAAATCATGGGCGGTAGGAGACACGTGGATTGCTTCTTGAAAAATATTGTGGTCATAGGTTGGGGTTATTAAGATTAAATTAGCCGCGATGTTTTGGAGCGGCTTCCTGTTATTTTGTAGCCACTTGCGGTTGACCCGGCAGACGCTAATCTGCCCATCGACTCTAATCTAAAGAGAATCTTTCTATCTTTCTCTTTAGATTAGAGTCGATGGGTAGATTAGCGTCTGCCGGGTCAACCGCAAGTGGCTACAAAATAACAGGAAGCCGCTCCAAAACATCGCGGCTAATTTTATCTTAATAACCCCAACCTATGACCACAGTATTTTTCAAGAAGCAATCCACGCGTCTCCTACCGCCCATGATTAAATTAAATATTTGCGTAGTTCGTTTCTAAGCTGACAAGTAAGGAGATTTTGGACACTGTTGTTCAGTCTTTGTTGCCAAGGAGATTCCAAACATTTTAGCATGCTTGTGAACTTATACGCATGCGTGAAATTGACAATAGCAGCTATACGAGATAATAGATCATGATTGTGTGGCCTAGTGCAGACTTTACTTTTCCACTGCCAAAAGGAGAGCCAACGTAGCCTGCGTGCAGCCTCAACGTTGGGTGAGGAGCGTTGAGGCTGCACACGCAGGCTAAGCCAACAAGAAACTTGTAAATTTCCTCTTTGGCTCTCCTTCGCAGCGGAAAAGTAAAGTCTGCACGCAGGCTAAGTGTGGTCTTGTTGAGAGAGCTAGAGAGGGAGCCTTCCTTACAATCGCCTCCTTATTGGATCAGACTCAATTGAATTGAATTGAATTGAATTGATGTTGTTGTTATTGGTGAAGATGAAGTTGATCCTTTTAGCGCCAAGCGGTGGGATCACAGAAGTCCAGTCCGTTATCCCCCTTTCACGACTCTGTTGTGGTGAGGTAGCTCAAGCCACCAACCCCTGAACCATTATGGCTGCAAAGTCAGAGGATAACACCACAATGCCACTGCCACAACACCCTTTTCTCACCTTCTCACAGTGTGTTGTTGCTTCAGCGAGAGTTGTAGCCGCATACACTCATTTTTTACGGTAGACTCAATGTTTTTAAACTTAAGAAACTACCCTACCTGAATTTAGAAAGCTAAGAAACTTTTTTGTAATTTGTTGCTTTTCTCCTAGGTCACTCGAAAATGTTTTGACATTGTACAATAACAGTGGATGTTTTGGCATTGTTTTGAGTGCGAATTATGTTATAACATGTTTTGAGATTTTACAAAGTCATTTGGAAGCCCTTCTAACAAAAATATATTGGCTCTATACTTACGGCATTAACAATATAAGAAACGCATAAAAAACTTTTGGCAGCAAAATGGCCCTAAAATTTAAGAAACAGCCTCCCAACCCCGGACCTTAATTTCTTATAAAAGAAAATGAGTGTTTTTGTTCAAGCAAAGGGCAAGAATACAACGGTCGCCGGGTTTGGGGGCGGCGGTCGCCCGGATTGCTGGATTGCCAGAGAAAGTTCCCTGTCCGTCAAAACGTAAAAAAAAACCATTTGTGTGCCTTTCTTTTTTTCTTTAATTCGCTTATCAAAAGTTCTTATCATAGTTCTTAGTGTTATGTTACATACTTTTAGACGTTTATTCTAAATATAATTATTGTTAAATTGGTATGACGACGTTCCTAAATAGTGTGTACAAGTCATCAATATGAAATGATGAAAAAAATGAAAACAACGAGCAAGGTGCAAAGTTACGAATTTTGCGCAGGCACCCAGGCACGCACAACTTTCGGTCATTGCGATCACTGACCTGTGAAATTCATGCGAATAGCAATTCAATGTCCGCCCCATGTCCGCCCAGTTCAGACGGCGTATTTTTCATGTATCGAATATAATGTCCTGAATTAACTACATGAAAAATACGGCGTCTGAATCAAATAGCTACTGCAGTTATTATTAACGATGACCCAAATCAATAAATTCGGCCAGTCCAGTCGAATTAAATGACGAAAGCACGGCAGTGATTCAGACGGCGTATTTTTCATGTGTCGAATCAAATGCATAAATTATGCTAACCTCTTTACTGGGTTTTCCTGCGTCAAACAATCAAATTTACCAAGGCGGTTTCTTTGATTATCATCTTTGATTGGCAGCAACTGGGCAGTGACGCGTTCAACCGTAAACACAAAAGAAGCTTGCTTCTGTTCTCTGTGCTCGAGCCATAGTTTATTGGTGCTATTTAGTGCAGATAAAAGCACACATTTAGTCATGATTTCGTCTCGCTGTGGCTGTGCTGGGCTGTGGCAAGGACGTAAATAAAACCAACCTTTTCTTTCGTTTTCTCAAATTTTTGTGAATAGCTGCAATCCTTGGCCAAGTGAGATTTCCCTATGGATTCCCCTGCAGTTTGAAGGCCTACGAATTCTTATGAACCTTCATTTGCCTTGCTAGTCAAAATGCTAGAGGTGTATCACTCTCTTATAAAGCGTACGAGATTTCCAGGAGAATAAAGGGATTTCCAGTGGCTTTCAAGGATTTCTCGAGAAATAAAAGGATTTCCGTAGAAAGTGTACAAGATTTCTAGAGAGTGATTTGCCCCTCGTGTCAATGAAGGGAGAAGCTGCAAAGTCAGTTCTTCTGAGCGAAACAAAGCAATGGACCGTAAGGACAAGTACTGAAAGAAAACATGGGCACCATTTTCGAGCACATTATCTAAAATTTTCTAGACAAATCTCAATCTCGTAGCGATCTTGTTACCGGATCTTACCGAGCCCCATAGGGGCCATGCCAGCCGCATTTTCTTTTGCCTGCGACAATTTTTACTGTCACTTTTACTGCCAATAGCAGTTAAAATTGCCATGTTTGATGTCAACTGCATTTTTTACAGCTCATTACAAATTTTAATGCCTGTCTTACTGCCAGTCGCATTTTTTACTGCCAGTTTTACTGCCAGTTTTACTTCCAGTTTTACTGCCAGTCGCATTTTTTACTGCCACTTTTACTGCCAGTTTTACTGCCAGTCGCATTTTTTAAAGCCCGTTTCACTGCCAGTCACCAACATCTTCCTGTGCATCCTTTAGCACTTGTCCTGTGCATCCTTTAGCACAAAGCACCTCTAAATAGTTTGGGAAATGACAGCAAATACGTCACGCGAAGCTTGGTCAATTATATTCGATGCATGAAAAATACGCCGTCTGAACCGGGCCTAAAAGGCCTAAAAGTCTGTCTCAAATTAGATGTCACGTGAGATTTGCGAACGCAAAATTAATCATGCAATGCAACACACTTCAATTGTTTTTATTCGCGGATGTTTTCACGCGACAAGACAGAAGTTTCTTTCTTTTCTCGTTTTACCACAGGGAAACCAGATTTACTATTCATTTTGCAATTTTATCTTTTGGTAATATATTCTATTTTTCTACTAAATCATTAACCTCCTGTTACTTTCCGTGATTTCCATTGTGCTGGGCAGCGAACTTCCACAATAGAAATCACGGAAAATAACAGGAGGTTTAATGATTTAGTTTAGTAAAAAAATAGAATAAATTACCAAAAAATAAAAATTGCAAAAATCAACAGTAAATCTGGTTTCCCTGTGGCTTTACTCAAAACAAAAATAGTGCTCTGAAGACTCTAGCCTACTGCGTCCAGCCTGACTCAAGAAGAACAAGAGATATTGCTATCTGAAGATTTGCGCCCATACATGTATTTTTTTATCAGAAACTTCTTATAAAAAACTTAACTCTCAGATCGCCAAAAATATTCATTCTAATAAAGGAAATTCTAAGGATAATTTAACTTTATTTTCACTTGTTTGTTGTATCATATTACTGGAAAGGTACTTGANTGAATCCGATTACTCCGCGGCTGTGAGCCATATCGTTGTAGCCGCCACCATCAGCCACTGGTACTTAGATATTCAAGAGAGACATAGACTTGCTGCTCCAAGTCTAATTCTTTTCTTCGTCAGTAATTCTTCGTCAGTAGTAATGTATGGAGTAAATGCCCCGTCCCGCCTCGTTTTCAATTTTCGCTCCTTCACATTTACTCCATACATTACTACTGACGAAGAATTACTGACGAAGAAAAGAATTAGACTTGGAGCAAGTCTAAGAGAGACAGGGAACCAGAGGATGTAGAGGAGGTCCGTTTTTCGTTCGTTCTGTTGGCAGGTGATACTGGAGGAATAATTAAACTTTCTGTTTTAAATATATGTGAGTTTCTAAAAAGTTCAGGGGGGCCACTCCAGCAGTACGCACAAAAACACGGCACTCAAAAACGTAACTTGGTCGACGTTCAAGTTAATAGGCGTACGGGCAGATAGAATCTTTGTTGCCGCAATAATATATTGTATTACTGAATACTTGCCTGGGCCCGAAAAATCCACGGAGACATGATTTTACAACCTGGTTCCCAAGGGTATCTGTTTTAAGTCTAGGCTAGACTGATGATATGAGTCAAAGTTTTGCTCCATTGAATTAAATTGTTATTTATTGTTATAGTCATTCCGCTAAAACTTAGTTGAAGCAGAATGGGTATTGTGGGGTATGGTTAGGGGGGAATGGAGCGAAAACAAGGACTCATGTAATAAGTCAAAGTCTAGGCTAGCCCTCAACAGATACCCTTGGGGCGTGTTGTCAAATTTTGGCTTGAATTATTAGAATAATTAGCATAATTATGCAGACAGCAGGTACTTTCGAACTGAATGCAACTTCTTCAAGGTGAGAAATTTCTTTTGTTTGGAAAAGAGCCAATCAAATCGCATAACAGCCCAACAGGATCCAGGGTCAATGTAAGCGTTGCAGTTTACGGAAAACCTCATCTCAGCGATATATTTTGTCATGAATTTGTCGGCCAACATTGTGGCCAGCCGACACGGTTTTTGTCCATAAGGCCATCCTGTAATGCAATTGTCCAAGATTAACTGACCTGATTCCGCATTCATAGACAACCAACTATTATTAAAGGGTTTGTGCAAGATTAAAAGCTTGCATTTGCAAAGAGCAAAAAGTCTAAAAATATCCCATTCAAATCGAAGGTGGACATGCGCCGTGAACAATGGATAACCAAAGAAACAATGCAGTGTCCGAGTGTTTGTTTGTTCTATTTATAGACAAGCCTATTTACTATTGCACTTGCACATTCCCTGTAGTCTCGTTTTATTCTTTCATTAAGAGGTTAGGGAATGGTGTATGTGTGCCAGATTCAGGCCCACAACCCCAGCTGTAAATTATGTACAAATGTAGACTTTCATATTACTTACTCTAGTTTTGTTTGACACTCGTCCATGTGGAGGAGCTATCGACTGTTGTTGTTCCTGTAGTTAGACACTTTCTTGGTGACGTCGTTAGCCATGTCGTGTTTTGTTGTTGAATATACATTGAGCGGAATAGCTTAACTTTAGTTTCCAAACATCAGTATACTCTTTGCCTCCTCTTTGTATAAGGAACTGCTTAAAAGAAACTGTAGTAGCTTCCTCCAGAAAATCGAGAAACTGTATTGACAGCTATCAGAGGCCAACCTCGATTCCAGGGCTATCAGTGTCTTCAGCCTCCCTTCAGCGCACACAACTGGCCGCCCATTGTTACCCTGGGTTCGAGGTTGATCAGAGGCAATTCGAATTTGGAAACTTTTCAGTTGTTAGNCTTTCTTGGTGACGTCGTTAGCCATGTCGTGTTTTGTTGTTGAATATACATTGAGCGGAATAGCTTAACTTTAGTTTCCAAACATCAGTATACTCTTTGCCTCCTCTTTGTATAAGGAACTGCTTAAAAGAAACTGTAGTAGCTTCCTCCAGAAAATCGAGAAACTGTATTGACAGCTATCAGAGGCCAACCTCGATTCCAGGGCTATCAGTGTCTTCAGCCTCCCTTCAGCGCACACAACTGGCCGCCCATTGTTACCCTGGGTTCGAGGTTGATCAGAGGCAATTCGAAATTTGGAAACTTTTCAGTTTTTAGTTATGAGTTGCAAAGTGTTTTAATGGTATATAATTGTAGCACCGCTGCGCAGCAGCTAATCGTTAACAGAAGGCGGGAAACACCATTTTAATAACTGCCGTGTTTGACTGAGTCGAGTGGAAACAGACCATGAACAAAGAGAAATTTCTAATGGAGATGTATACTCATTACATAAGTCTCGGTATTGCTTATTGAATTGGATGGTAGAAAATAAAAACTTAGATTAAAATTATTGAACGAATACAAGGAATCACGTCGTAAGTCTAATGGAGATGTTCGGCAACAAAAACAAAGATAGCACAATTCTAAGGAAATTTAGGTTTTTGGCCAATATGCTGTTGTTGCATTATGTGATGATATAAGACATAAGGCAAATGCTGCGCTGTGCACAATTGCCAAATAACATAGCTCTGTAAAAGCAATGGTGTCTAGAAATGAAATTGCAAAGCTTGCTTTTCTATATATATACGTACACACGAAGGTTTCGGTACCATGATCAATAGGCAATTCCACTAAAGAATAAAGACAGAAGTTTTACCATGGTCCTTTGCGTCTCAGGGTTCGTTTGATCTGATTAGTAGATTTGTGAAAAAATTCAAAACATCTTGATAGAAAATAGTGAAATAGCATTGAAAATAGGCAAAGTTTTTCTTCACCTCGTGGCCTAACTGCCCACCAAAACCACCAATAAACATCACACAGGGTTTTAGGCCAATTTTTCTTGCAATTCCTGTGTTATTGTTATCAGCAAAGATAAATTTTGTTCAATTCAATTTTCGCAGATAGAAAAAAGCCACATCGGTAAAGTCACCAAGACGGATTTAGTGGGAAAACATTTGATAACGCCTGTAATAAGAGAATCCGGATATTTAGGTTGTGTTTGATTGGCAATTCTATACCTACCAAATTCTGAAAACAGTAGGCTTCGCAGAGACGGAAATATTTCTCACTGAAGAGGCAGCCGGAGGGCTGCGAAAATTTTGAGATAACAACACAAAGAAAAATGTGTAAGTGTGTTTAAAATAATGGTTTAAAACAAGAAGGTATGAAATTACCAAAATATAATTTAGCATACAACACACGGGATCTACTAAGATCATTGGCGATAACCGCTGGTGAAAGGAAACAGGAAATATATTTCCAATCAAACAAAAAAGTTTTAAAACGGTAGGTTTCGAATTCACCACCAGGGTTTGCTAATGAAAACGAGACTCTCTCCAAAGTCTGCCAAACCTTCTGCCTTTTGGAGCAGAAGGTTCAGAAGGCCTTACAAGCCTACCAAACCTACCGTTTTGAGAATTTGACAAGTAGAGTCTATGGGGTGGTAGGTTTCCTGTGGTCATTGCTGTTTGTCATGGCACCAAGGGTTGTATAGAAGCGTATAGAAGAGACAATGAGTTCGTTTAGAGCCTAAGCAGGGCATGCATGACATTTAGTACCTAATGGCGGACAGTAATGGAGTTTTAGCCCATGCGTCTTGGGGTCAATGTCTTGTGGAACAAAAGAAAACGCGCATTTTCAGAAGACGAGAGGTGAAGTTGAAAAAAATCACTACTTTTGAGCCGTTTGACCGATTTTCGCGCAGTAAACGGCCGCGGCAAGGTAAAATTCGACGTAAATCGATATTCTTTACCTACTCCAAGCATTATTTCACAGTTATTTCCAAAAACCGTCGAAAAACAAGCCATTACATTTTCGAAGCTGTGCAGAAATTTTTTTATTTTTCACTTAGGCATCAAATNTGAATTAATAAAGACTGGTTTAAAATGGAAAAACATTTGATACGGCCTGCAATTTGGTCTTCGAGGACCTTGGGGCTTACGACGACAGACCAAATCCTGCAAATTGATATTGAATCTGGAAATGGACTCTTTGCTTTCGGATATTTGATGTGGGAAGAAGTGACTGGTCAGCCAAAGTTTATCTTGTGGGTTCATGGTTCACTGCTGCATGTTCAGATCATTTCGATTATTCAACCTCTGCAACCATGAAATAGACTTTCATCTGTAACCAAATTCTAATTAATTCAAATTCTAGTTAACGTAAGGACGGCCACTGTGATTAGACCCAGCCTCAGAATCTCTAGCCCATCGATCTAATGTCTTCACTCGTTTGTTTCTAACTAGCATCCGAAGGTAGTTTTTGGAAACACTGAGAAGCTAAGCTTATCGAAGCAGTGTTCTGGTTCTTCCCTCGATGTGACCACACCTCGCATCGCGCGACATTTGTCGCCTAGTGGAAAACGGGCTTTTCGCTCGACATTTTTCGCGCGACATTTGTCGCATAGTGGAAAACCACCTTTAGCCTGGAATGATAGAAAGTTAGCGACTTTCCTTACTCTAGGTAGTAGATTTGCCAGGACGTGCACTTGAATCACCAACCTTCAGATTGGTAGACCAGTGCGCTTCCCCTGTCCTATCCCTGTATACATAGAGTCATCTTGATTCATGGTGTTACCAAAAGACCCTCGTAATTTGGTGTTTCCTTTGTTCTCTGCTGCTCTCAAAATGCTCATTGCTGAAATCAAATTCAGTCTAAACTAAAAACATGATTGCGGTATATGATATTTACTGCAGGGCGATTATAGCAAAGAGTTCGTTTGTCAGTAGTCATTCATTAACATACACATATGATATCTTTACAGTATTACATATTAACATGTATTCAACTACCGGGTGAGTCAGAAAAAACGTGGGGCGTTTAACAAGCCATCGAGGGGCAAATTTTCAAAGATGTTAGAGATTTTTTCTGAGATTTTAAATTTTTCTTTAAGATTTCTAAGACCTTTTGAGATTTTGAGATTTTTAAGATTTCAAAATTTATCAAGATTTTCAAAGATTTTCGAGATTTTGCAAGATTTTTCAAGTTTTGCAAGATTTGTGGGGATTTAAATTTTTTTTGAGAATTTCTATCATTTGTTGGGGGAGATTTCTGGGATTTTTTTGAGATTATCGAAGATTCTTAGGATTTCTTTGGGATTTATGATTTTCGAGATTTTTCGAGGTTATTNTAGAGATTTTTTCTGAGATTTTAAATTTTTCTTTAAGATTTCTAAGACCTTTTGAGATTTTGAGATTTTTAAGATTTCAAAATTTATCAAGATTTTCAAAGATTTTCGAGATTTTGCAAGATTTTTCAAGTTTTGCAAGATTTGTGAGGATTTAAATTTTTTTGGGGATTTTCAAAGATTTTTTTGAGAATTTCTATCATTTGTTGGGGGAGATTTCTGGGATTTTTTTTAGATTTTCGAAGATTCTTAGGATTTTCTTTGGGATTTATGATTTTCGAGATTTTCGAGATTTTTCGAGGTTTTTGGGATTTTTGAAGATTTTTTAGGACTTTTTACGAAAGTGTACGAGATTTTTGGAGTGATTTGCCCCTTGCAAGCCATATTTTGGTGAAAAACAAGTCAAATCAGGAGTGTTGAAGTTTTATTTTAAATTAGTTATAGAAATTTAGTTTGTTAAAATCGGTTCCTTATTTATTTGCGATTTTGTGATATAGCCATTTTGGTGAAAAGTATCGCTAGTAAAGAACTTTCAGCTTGCTAAAAATGACAATTAAATGACTAGTCCCCTAGCGATACAACGTGAGCAACATTAGTTTTTCCTTTTGTGGTCTAATACAATGCATGACTTGTTTCAAGTGTTGGTAGAGAAACAATATGATTGTCATGGTTTAGAAGGTCACACGTGCATGAATATCAATCTAATCGAAGGCCTATTTTAGCAATCTTGCGAAACACCATTTTACTAAAATCGTTCGTAATGCTGGAATAGAAAGACCGTTTTCAACCAAACAAATTTTCATATCTAAGTTGACTTTTCTTCTATGCAATGAACTTTAAAGAAACGAATTTGCAAATTAAACTGCATCAAAACAAATTGGCAAACACCCCACGTTTTTTCTGACTCACCCGGTATAGGAATCCCTTACAGGTGTTCATTACATTGTCATTTTTTTTCCATTTTCATTTCAAAATTATTTATGTATCAGTCAGTAGGACTGATTTTCAGGGGCCGTGCCAAAAACTTGCAAATTAAAAATCTACTAATAATTTAAAAAGAAACTGATTACAATCATAATTTATTTACAATGCTTTAAAATGTTCTTAATAGAAAATATGGAGGGAGCTTGCTTGGCCTCGAGGCTAAGTTCGTTCCAGATTTTCGGGTCACGAAATGCAAACGCTTTCTGCCCATTAATAGTTTTCATGAAAGGTTAGCAAGTCAGTTTCGGCATTTCTTAGACTGATAGTATTGCGAGCAAAATTTCTTATAAACAAGTGTGAAAGATAATCAGGTGCGAGATTATTAACAGACTTAAATACAGTTGTTGCTGTCTCACTTCTAATCATATCTTTCACAGTTTGTCATTCTAACCCTTTAATCAAAGCTTCAGAAGATAATTCTAGGCCAATTTCCAAAAATAGAAATTTTTCAAATTTTGACATGTTTGTGATCATTAATATCAATGCCTCGCATTCTTTTGCGGTACCTTGTAATCTGGGGATTATTTTTACAAAAATGATGCGAGTAGAGGTAGAAACAATGCAGTGAAAGGTTTGAGAGAAAAATTTCTTGTGTTGGACAACTTTTCATCGGTCAAGTTGTGCTTTTGATGATTAGTGATTTTGTTACAGTACAGTAGTTTTTGCGACCATCTTTTTTCAAAACCTCCTTTATCTGTAACTACAGCTGATAATGAACTGATTTTTACTCAGTAGGTGTATTTCATGTTATACTTAGTACCGTATAAATTTCATCAAAATCTTGCATTCAGAAAGTTTTTCAGAAATTGTCTACCTTGGGGGTTACTTCTTTTGGCCCACCCGATTTATTAGGGAAACACCAGCCAGATAACACTGGCCTGATATATCTATGCCTGGCTGTGCACACACCTTTGATTCACATTTTAAACTTATTCCTATATTCTGTTCTTGTTAAGTTTAATTTAGTTGGTTAGTTTCGTCTAATTTTGTTTCTTGCTGCCATACCTGTAGTGTTGTAGTGCATTATAGCAATTGACGATGATGATGATGATGATGATGATGATGATGATGATGATGCTAGATGCTCTGTATGTTAAGATACTAAGCTAGTCCATGAGGTTGTTTAAGTTTCTTTGTTATTGCATGGTCGTAAGGCAATCGTAGTTGATAAGTCACTAGAGTCAATAAAACATGGGTAGTTTCTTGGGACATCTGGTAGCTTTGATGGATTTTTTGCGATGTTTCTTTACCTTTTGTAGTAGATAGGAATATCGACGACAATCTCTTCATCAGAACCACAATCATAATTCTGTGAAGATGATGTGTCATAATTTTGNTGATGATGATGATGATGATGATGATGATGATGATGATGATGATGATGATGATGATGATGATGATGATGATGATGATGATGATGATGATGATGATGATGATGATGATGATGATGATGATGATGATGATGATGATGATGATGATGATGATGATGATGATGATGATGATGATGATGATGATGATGATGATGATGATGATGATGATGATGATGATGATGATGATGATGATGATGATGATGATGATGATGATGCTAGATGCTCTGTATGTTAAGATACTAAGCTAGTCCATGAGGTTGTTTAAGTTTCTTTGTTATTGCATGGTCGTAAGGCAATCGTAGTTGATAAGTCACTAGAGTCAATAAAACATGGGTAGTTTCTTGGGACATCTGGTAGCTTTGATGGATTTTTTGCGATGTTTCTTTACCTTTTGTAGTAGATAGGAATATCGACGACAATCTCTTCATCAGAACCACAATCATAATTCTGTGAAGATGATGTGTCATAATTTTGTGAAGATGCTGTGTCATAATTTTGTGAAGATGCATCACGCGCTTCTTGTTCTACATTCCGCCATCCTTTTGGTATTTGCGGATCAAACTTATGCAGGTCAGGATATTTTGAGACCAAGGCAGCATACTGACCAGTTTGCATTCGACTGAAACGCAATCTTTCTGCAATGTGCTTTTCTTCCATTTCTTTGATAGTTGTGTCAATGTCACTGCCTAGGTTCTCAATTTGTTCATTCACCTCACTGAAAAAAGTTTCCACAGGCGATAGGTAGCTTCCGGTCTTTTGTCGAGCTAAAATGAAAAAGAGTATAGAGAATAGGCTAGGATTTCCGCCATGAACTTCTAAATTTCGATAGTCGATTCGTGGACAAACACTGGTCAGTCGATTACGTCTAAGAGCCCATTTACTTAGGAGTTTCAGCCCCTTTCAGCCCTCCTCTACGGTCCAATGCTTGTATTATCAGTTTGCCATTAAGTCTCACCCCGGTCTGAAATTTCGTCCCGGGCAGAAATGTCAGCTCGCCTTGCGCTAGCCGAGATGAAACTTTGATCCTTTAATTAGCGTGTTAATCCCCATTGTTTTGCAAGACACGAGCCAATGTAACGGACAATATTTTTTCAGCCAGGGCTCAAATATCGATGGCGCATGCGTTTTGTCTAGTTTTAGGGCGAGACAGACTTTCAGCCCGGGCTCAAATTCTCCGTGTGATGGCAAAGTAATTTCACGTCGGGTAACTGGGCTGAAGTTTCAGTTAGCTGGTTAGCTGAATTCTATACTGTAGAACTCACTTATATGAATGGTGAATAATTATTTCGAGATTGAAAAATAAACTCGAGATTGAAAAATAAACTCGAGATTGAAAAATAAACTAAAGTCGAGGAGAAAAGAAAGCAATATACAATAGAAGATTATGCTAAAGATGGCGGCAAAGAACTTTTTACCAAGATGCATTGCGTTCTTTAATCGNTAGCGTGTTAATCCCCATTGTTTTGCAAGACACGAGCCAATGTAACGGACAATATTTTTTCAGCCAGGGCTCAAATATCGATGGCGCATGCGTTTTGTCTAGTTTTAGGGCGAGACAGACTTTCAGCCCGGGCTCAAATTCTCCGTGTGATGGCAAAGTAATTTCACGTCGGGTAACTGGGCTGAAGTTTCAGTTAGCTGGTTAGCTGAATTCTATACTGTAGAACTCACTTATATGAATGGTGAATAATTATTTCGAGATTGAAAAATAAACTCGAGATTGAAAAATAAACTAAAGTCGAGGAGAAAAGAAAGCAATATACAATAGAAGATTATGCTAAAGATGGCGGCAAAGAACTTTTTACCAAGATGCATTGCGTTCTTTAATCGAATCCATATAGAATCGTTAAAAATTCGTAATTAGAACGCAATGCATGTTGGTAAAAAGTTCCTCGCCTCAATCTTTAGCGTAATCGTCTATGCATTAAAGATGGCACCAGGGAACCATTTACCTTCATCCTTCTGCGTCTAGAATCTCTATTGATTTGATTTGTCTCAGATCTATCATAGTACGAATGCAATGGTCATGATTTACCTGACGATGTCTATAGTGGAATAGACATTTTAGCTATTCTACAAAAGAGTCTGGGTCGAGCGATATTTTTATACACATTTATACGAAAGGTTCGATAGAGTGGCGAAAACTATTTCAAGCTTTCATTAGTAATGTTTTAACGAAAAAGTCAATATGGTTGATAAAGTAAAAAACATTGAACTGTAATAATTTTGATGGCATAAAACTTCGATCATGAGAAATGCATACCTCTTATCCGTCTGAATAGATCATATAATGCCCCCATGACAACCAGTAGCAATAGTATGATCCCGCCATATTTCATCAATTGCACAGAAATGTCAGCGTATGGCGAAATGATGTGGTCGAGTAATTCATCCTTTAACGGCTCACCAAGCTACGACAAAGTAAAATTTTAGATTGATAACGGGTGCGCCAAAAAAAAAACTATCCATTTTTGACAGGCCACAATAAATCGTACACTAGACCGATTTTGAAGATTTATGACTTGATCTTTAGCTAAAATCCAGAATTAGATTCTGGGATTTTTTGTAAAGTTTTTAGTCTTTTGCTTCTGGAGCTATAAGCGAGCTATACCCGGCATAAAAACAAAACTGCGACAGAGAAATTTTAAACAATTTCAAAATAAAAAGCACCTCCGTGAGGAACTTTTGTGCCAGATAAGGTGGATCATCCATCCATAAAGTACGTAGGTGGAGATATCAGCAAAATTACGCTTAGGTCCGCCATCCCTTTAGTAGTTATGGGCAATTTTTTTAAAAGAATTAACAACCGTTTGTGAAAAACATTTAATAGCAAGGCTTACTGATTTTCATGCTTCAAAACAATGAAAAGTAGATCACTGGTCCCAATGATGAAACTTAATACCAAGTATTGTGTTTTTTGAGAATACACTACGTTCTCCGTTGTACTGAAGGTTGTACATGCTTGGAATATGATTCTAATTTTAGCCTTATTCCATCCTGGGTACC
Organism: Aurelia aurita; assembly: GCA_004194415.1. Classification (NCBI taxonomy): domain Eukaryota; kingdom Metazoa; phylum Cnidaria; class Scyphozoa; order Semaeostomeae; family Ulmaridae; genus Aurelia; species Aurelia aurita. The sequence goes on along the minus strand of REGM01000015.1, from coordinate 1,333,135 downwards.
AGCTGGTACTACCCAGGGTAGCTTTATTCCTGGTATCTTTCGAAACGTAATAATCAAAATCGCTCATAACTATGGAAGGGTAAAGTACAAGGCGTAGTTTTGCAGCGCCAAGAAGACAGACCAATTTAAACAAAATAACTGTATTTTGTAATACAGTTATTTTCTATTTCAAGGACAAATCTAATTTTAAATCAACCACGAACTGTCCATAATGCAAATATTGTCTTCAGCAATAGGTGCAGAAAATAAACAAAAAACTGTTAGGTTTATTGAATAAACGTCTCACATTAGATGTCAGGTGAGATTTTACGAAAACGCAAAATTACTTATCGAAAACTGATTGATTGCTTTTATTCGCTGATATTTTGCCTGACATCCAATGTGAGACAGATTTAAATTTCAAACTGTTCCGAAAGCAAATATTTTCTTAATCAATTCATTCAAATTTAAAAATATTACCTCATATCGATGCACGAGTTTCTCAACTTTCTCAAGAATCTCTTGCTCCCTCTCTTTCGCATATTTGCTAACACAATGCTTTATTCGCTTTGTTTCTCCCCCAATCAAAACTCCGTATGACCCTTTTATTGTTGTTATTTTCTCTAAATGTATATTTGGATGCTCTAAATAATGTTCCAATGTGCTTGCTTTATAATACTCAAGAGCAATTTTGCTGATGTTGCCAGAGAGCAAGGATTGTTGAACAAAATCTCCGTTCGAAGTGTTACCTAAAATAGGAGTAGAAATAGGTTTTGAACAATTCCTATGGTTTAAAACCTTTGATTAGCGTCTGCCGGGTCAACCGCCAAGTGGCTACATAATAACAGGAAGCCGCTCTTAAAACATCGCGGCTAATTTAATCTTAATAATCGCAACCTATGACCACAACATTTTTCAAAAAGCAATCTAAATGTTTCCTGCCATTCATGCTTCAAAGACGTAATAGGACAGGACAGGGTGAGAGCTAGAGTTAGTTGACACAAATGGATTTTCGATATCATTAAAATTATAACATTTGGATATTTTACTATTCAGTGGAGAATTTGTATGGAGTGTTGATATAAATATTATTGCAAAATATCTATTTGATTAATAAACATCAATGGAAAAATATCTTTTGAGACGATGAAAGAAACGAATTCAAAATTTCGTGAGAATTCAGAAAAAAGACCAACCCTTCTACTTCCTTTTTCATAAATAATATAAATATCCTAAAAGAAAAGAAAACCCTACTTATCAAATAAACAGATACTCAATTCAGGTTTTGTTACACAAACAGTTATTCATATTCTCATGCAATCTCAATGAAATGATACATTCAAAGGTCTTTGTTTAACAACCTGCAACATGCAAAGTTTCTTGTTGTTCATGACACTAAATAACGAAAGCTAATCAAGGAGGATTTTACAGTGTTACCACAGGCAATGATGCACAGTTGATGTGGCGTACTATACTATATTATGACCCATTTATTCACAAAATCAGAACTATCACAAAAGCGACAAAGACGACAGAGTATTGCAAAATACTGGAGCTATGTGAAGAAGGATGACAGAGCTTTGAGTAAGCTGAAGTGCAACTGGGTTCTATCAAGTTAATCGGAGCTGTAACCGTTCTTGGTTTACAGCGGGCCTGACGACGGGCGGTCCCGGGCGGGCGGTGTTCATCATAACGCTTTTGAAGGAACTGAGCATTTGACCATTTAAAGTCATGAATTTTTGAGCTACTAATAATTCCTTTCGGATCGCAAGAGACGATAGACGATTACGGAAAAGATGGCGTCGGGGGGCATTTGACCAAAATGCATTGCGTTTGATAATCGGATCTCTATAGAATCACTGTTGATTCCATTATAGAACGCAATGCATCTTGGTCAAATGCCCCCCGACGCCATCTTTTCCGTAATCGTCTATTGCGCTAAAAATTGGGTTCTATGCTATTTATGAAAATCCACCAATCAAATCAATCGAAATTCCATGAGACGCAAAGGATCATGGTACAAAGATTGTCATCATCCTTAGTGTTCGAAACCAGGAGTTTCATACAAGTATTATTATATGCGAACCAGAGTTCGATGTAGACCTTATAGCTCTTACATGCACTTTCCATGTTACTAGAATTGGTTGCTCAGCGCAGTGTCATTGCAAGCATTTTTTTTTTAAAGAAACCGCTTATAAATTGTAGCCTTAGTTTTCAAAAATCAAGAAACCGTGCTACCTGGATTAAGAGAGCAAAGAAACTTTTGTAATTTGCAGCTTTAAATTTCCCATGGGACCTGCAGGTCAATCAAAAATGTTTTGAAGCTGTATGGTATTGGAAAATGTTTTGATATTGTTTTGAGTGCGATTTCTGTTAATACTTGTTTTGAGATTACACTTTGGAAGCTTTTTTAACAAAGATAAACCGATTCTGAATTTACAGCATTAAAAATTTAAGAAACTCATAAGAAACTTTTGGTAGCAAAAATGGCATAAAATTTAAGAAACCCGCTACCAGACCTGGACCTAAACTTATTACATGAGTCCTTGTTTTCGCTCCATTCCCCCTAACCATCCCCCACAATACCCATTCCGCTTCAAACAAGTTTTAGCGGAATATGACTGTAGCAATAAATAACAATTCAATTCAATGGAGCAAAACTTTGACTCATATCATCAGTCTAACCTGGACCTAAGGCTCTTATAAGAAAAAAAATGTGTGTAGTTTTTTTAACACATGTTCAGTGTCCTACCTAATATCACTTTGCCACCATACAGTTGAGCTGCTAGCATGAGAGTTTCTTCGGAAGTAAGGACCTAAAGTGGAGAAATAATGTGTAAGAATGTCTAAAATTTCGTGCTTAAGCAAAAACAATGAAATTAACATCCACTGCGGTAAAGCTGCATACAATTTTGCGTTTGCGAAATTTGCAGTCGTTAATTGACAACCAATTTAAAACAACTTTTCTTCAAAAATTGTTTCGGAGCAAAACTACCAATCAATTCTTAAAAGAAGTAAAGAAGTAAAGAAGTAAAGAAGTAAAGAAGTAAAGAAGTAAAGAAGTAATAATAATAATAATAATAATAATTGATGATGATGATGATGATGATGATAATAATAAAAATAAGGGCTTGATAACGAGTACATGCTCAAAACGACGTGTTTTTACATCTACGCTATTTATCGTACTTTAATCATTTATTTATTATATTGTCGCTTAATTTTGATGATACCACACGCAACAAACATATTTTTATTGAATTAAAAGTGTCATCGTCTCAATCTGATTCTTTCGTACGAACCAAACGCAACAGTAGCCTGTTAACCAGACTCAATTTCAAAGGAAATAGTAGTCTGTTCAGTGCCACCATAAATCGTGTTCAGACATAGGGCAACAAGGCAGACAGTTTAATTGCATGATCAGTGTTTGGAAAGGAGACACTTGCGTCGAAGCATAAATTTCTATTCAATGCGGAACAAAGACCAATTAAGTCGTATTGAAACCAATTAAGTCTTATTGGAACTGCAGTATTTACTTTGCGAGAAATTATGGGTAAATGGTTTCTTTACGAATAATTTGCAAATTATGCTCATAAATTTCCGTCAAAACCTTGGATTCTGAGCAATGTTCAAACGAGGTTTGAACACGATTTATGGTGGCACTGAACAGACTACTATTTCCTTTGAAATCGAGTCTGGTTAACAGGCTAAAGCAACAGACGCTATTGTTACAAGATCTTTCCTTGTTGGATTACTTACCTTTCCATCAGTAGTGAAATATGTTGGGTTGAATACGAATTCAATACTGAAGATGCTTGAAATATTACCAATGACCATCGATGTTAGAACAAGTCCAATCAACATCCACGCTAATGAGAAAAGCCTTCCACGCACTGTGATTGGCACCAAATCTCCATACCTGTAGAGAGCGAGGTCCAGTTTATTCAAAAGGAAGGAGAAACTCTCGCATCAGCAAAGGGTTCACATCTTTAAAAAGGCGGTGTACAATTCCATTACCTCTTTCTTTGAATTGACTGGCTTGAAAGCAACTTAGGGTACTTTGCTGTAACTATACCATGGGAATATTTTTGATATTTTGATTGTTTTCAAAATGGCGGCCATTTACCATATTTTGGGCTGTCTGTGACGTCATCAAATTCTAAATGGTAATGCAGAAGAGCGACAGATTTCTATTTACCACTTTTATAAACTACGGTTTCTTGAAGATTGTATCATTTTTTCTCTATAATTTTAGGATTTACTTCAAATTTTTCAAAACTTTCCATGACTTCTTCAATAGAAAGAAAAACGCCGCCACTATGAAAATAATAAAGATATCAACAAATTTCCACGGTAAAATTGCAGCAGCAAATTACCTGGAGTTCCTTTCAAGACATTCAATTCAAAGAAAAGGTGATATAATTTTACACCGCCTTTTTAAAGATTGGAACCCTGTGCTCTCGTATCAAGCAAGCAAAGAACGGCAACATTTATCAACCAAACAAAGAACGGCAACGTTTTTGGTTTTCAAACAACATTTTTACAATTTTCTTACGTTTGCAAATATTAGAACGCAAATCTACTTGAACAGTCTTAGTATGGTACAGAACTTGGAAGTCGTGTTGAATCAATCAATCAATCAATCAATCAATCAATCAATCAATCAATCAATCAATCAATCAAT
>REGM01000015.1:1295765-1323395 GCA_004194415.1 Aurelia aurita | reverse complement strand
TTGCAACACATAATCAACGAATTTTTTCAAAATAATTAATATATCAAATTAAAGCTGAAATTCTCCCGTTTCTTATGGTGTAATTTGATTCGGAGTTTGTTTGGTTTTGGAAGGGTGGTTGATCCACAAGGAAGGAGCACAGGCCCGAGCACAGGTGACATTCGTCTGTGGCATTCGCTTTTTTCAAATTATTTCCCCTTCCTCGTGGATCAATCACCCTTCCAAAACCAAACAAACTCCGAATCAAATTACACCATAAGAAACGGGAGAATTTCAGCTTTAATTTGATATATTAATTAATTTGAAAAAATTCGTTGATTATGTGTTGCAAGACGAATGTCACCTGTGCTGTACCAGATAACTTAAACCAGGTTAGAAAATGGATAAAACTAGCCAGATTAGCATAGGCGTTCAATTTTGAACAATAGCAACAACAAAATGCAGATTTTGGTCGTTTTTACCACGCGCCATGCGCGGATAATCATAGCAATGATACAGTCTCACTTACTCGTGTCTTTTTTGCCCATTTTATTATTTGCCTTGTATTCACAGCTCCGAATTTAGGCCCTCCTTCAGTCACACACGCTTTACACGGCTACAACTACAACAGCCTTGTTGTTGTAGCCGCGTAAGCGTGCGACTGAAGGAGGGCCTAAATTCGGAGCTGTGAATACAAGGCGAATAATAAACTGGGCAAAAAAGACACGAGCAAGTGAGATTATATCATTTTCATGATTATTCACGCATCCTATGGCACATGTTTTTACTTGGTTTTTACCACTATTCGTAAAATAAGGGGCCACGGAAGGGAAATGAAGATTTTGGAAAAAATGTTTTCCCAAACCTGTTCCTAATACTTGGGTACATGCTTAATCAAGGGGGCTAAGGATTATCACAACATGCAAGGCATGGCAAAGACTTCGAATTGACCTCAATCTTCCATGCGAACAACGCTGTATCTATCCAAATCTTGCCTTTCTCAAAATAGAAAGTTAATGTCGGTTTGAGTTAGCCGTAACATCAAAATTTAATGAAAAGTTAAACACATTTCCTTGATGTCTCCAAAAGGACATGACTTAATATGTATTCTGAAATAAATTAGCTAAAATTGGTTGGCAAAGGTAGCATAGGAATCAAATCATTAGAAAGCATTGCACGACTGGCTAATGCATCTTTTGTTTGATTTGCCGGCTTGAAAAAAAAATTCAGGTACATTGCTATAAGTTTTCTTTGGCAATCTTTGATATCTAGATTATTTTCAGAATTATTGCGGTTTTCTATGTTTCAAACAGTTTTCTGGTTGTGACGTCATCAAAATGCTAAATCATGAACCAGAAAAGCTACGGGCATATTATAGACCTTTATAAACAGTGGTTTATTTGAAGATTGTACCGTTTTTCCTTTATTAATTTAGAATTTAAAGCAATTTTAATATTTTCAAAGCTTTTCGTGAATTCTTTTAACAAAAAGAAAATTGCAATAATTCTAAAAATAATCAAGATATGAAAGATTGCCAAGGGACACTTACAACGAAGCACCTGAATTTCCTTTCAAGCCAATAAATCAAACGAAAGATGCATCAACCAATCGTGCAATGTTTGTAAAAGATTTGATTCCTATGCTGGCAAAGGTACTATTAAACATTCACAAAGGTCGACGTCGTAAGTTTGGTTACATAACGAAAGATTTCAATTTAATCACTTTCGGTATTCACTCGGAAGAACAAAGAAATCTAAAAAAAAACAGATTATTTCCTGCATATGATCTAGGAAATAATATTCAATGTTCCATACCTCCATATTGCGGGTATGACCATACACCAAATCCTCCTTCTGTGAAAGCCAAAATGCGAATTCCATAACGTCCAAATGGTTTGAGATCTTTCAGGATAACACTTTTATTTGGTTCCAAAACATCAACATGATGGGCCACTATTTTAACCGTTGGCACATCGTTTAATTCTGCCAACCAGTATTGAATTCGATATCCAAGAACCTCGCCCCTTGCCCCTGTTTTGCTGATTTCCTTCCATTTTAATGAAATGTTATAGAAATCAAACATGTCAGTGATTTCAAGGTTTGGAGCTTCAATAGGCGCTAAAACGGATAGTACTACTATAAACAAACATTCTTTAAAATACCAAACAGAACGAGAAGAAGAAGTGGCGAATTTAGGGGCTAATACAGAAAAATGCCAGATCCTTGTGCTAAAAACGCAATACAGCCTCGATTCCAATTTAGAGACTAGCTCGCTCTCGTGGTCAATTCATCAAATACTTTACACCTGTTACTTAAAATTTACGCAACATACAGGGTGTTCTAAACTCTTTCAGACTGGGCTGTTATTTCAGTGTTATTTGGTCTAATTTTTTGGTTTTGAGTGTTCTTTCTCCGATCTTTTTCTAGAGTTGGCTATCATTTTGAAAGGAAATTCTAGAGGTGGGTGAAGAAAATTCCATTTGGTGGGCAAACCCTGTACAAATGAAAGTCAATAGAGGATTAAGCGAATGATGGCGTCAGGATTTTTTTACCGTGATCCTTTGCGTCTGAATGAATTTCGATTGATTTGATTGGTCCATTTATCATAAAATGCAAAGCATCATGGTAAAAAATTGCCCGACGCCATCTTTAGCGCTATCTTCTATTACCCCCCTCCCCCCGAAGTATTAGGCACATCCAGTATTGTCGAAGAATTTATACAAGTGCTTACATCTCTGTTTACATGTGCCATTAATTGTAAAAGTAGTGCCAAGACCAATTGAAGTGAATGCACCAATTCTTATTTGATACCAACTATAATCCTCCAACTCATCAATATCCGCATGGTACGTAGTAGCATTAACATCCTTCCATTTCTCTCCAGGCTCTGCACCATAAACTGCAGACGGGTCCACTGCCCGGGGGGCTCTGTTTTGTTTGAGGACCGGGGCATTAAGACGCTTGAAGAATATCCTGTAGCCAAGGATTTTGCCGTTTCGCTCGGATTCTGGAATTTTGCTCCAAAAGATTTTGATTGAGTTAGGTTGAGAAGGCCAAGTCTCTACGATTGTGGGTGGTGCATCTGGCTCTAAAAATGAATGAATGAATTTGTTATATATTTAAATTGTACAAAATGTTTAAAAGAAACTGAAACTAAATCACAGTAGATTTATTACCTAGGCCCTTGTATCTCTGCGGCAAACCTTGCTCAATGGAACAGTGAAAAAGACGACCCTTCCATGGCCCATTTTCGGCTATCACCTCGCAGCAATGATGTGCAGCAAAAATCCCATTCGGCACACAATTAATGACTAAAACATACATAAGCAGTGTAAAGTTCACAATGTCGATTGAAGCTTGAATCATAAAGGAACTCGTCGAATGTTGCGAACTGATTGCAGCCATAAGTTGTCGTGGCGAGGGCCAAGTCAGAGTAATATTATGAGATTCTGTTGACTGAAGCGATATCATTCAAGTCAAAAAGCAAAGGGAGGAGGGGATTCAGGGGTAATCAGTCTAAATTCACACTTTCAGCTTCTTCATTGCTGCTAACCCAAATAAGACTTGCATCTGCCCAAATTAGGATCACCCGTGCTTAACAGAAGAAAGATACGAATATTAGGGGTGGGCCAAAGAATAGTAGTCCCCAAGATAAAAAAAATTTCTGAAAAATGTTCTGAACTGAAGTAAGTACAACATAAAATACACCTATTGAATGAAAATCAGTTCATTATCAGCTGTATTTACAGAGAAATAAGCTACTAAAAAAAGATGGCCACAAAAACCACTCTAACAAAGTCACTAATCATCAACAATAACCCACCAAAGAATTTTGTGATTATTCAATAATTTCTGTGCAAATAACAATTTTTCCTAATTTCTGATTGCAATGAGAGGGATTTTAAAACTAATCTTCGCAATATTGAAAGAATTGAATGCATCTTATAGTAGAATACCATAACATGGTCTGTAAATAATGCCATGTTTTGGTAAAAACGGAAATTTTCCAAATTTTGACATGTTCGATCATTATTTTTCAATGCCTCTCATTCTGCAGCAGCATCTTGTAATTGTGTGGTTATTTCTACAAAAAAGATGCGAGTAGAGGTGGAGACAATGCAGTGGCCGAAAAATGTCTTGTACTGGACGCTTAGTTTGGTCATGTTGTGCATTTGATGATAGTGATTTTGTTACAGTGACTTTTGCAACCATCTTTCTTCAAGAGCTTATTTCTCTGTAATTACAGCTGATAATGAACTGGTTTTCACTTAATAGGTGTATTTTGTGTTGTACTCAGTACCATATATATCTCATCTAAATCATTCATTCAGAAAGTTTGTGAGACATTTTTTTATCTTCGGGGTTACTTTTTTTGGCCCATCCGTTATGTTCACACTGTGATTGCAGCCACAGCTGATTGCAGCCACAAGTTCTCGTGGTGAGGGCGAAGTCAGAGTAATATTATGAGATTCTGTTGACCGAAGCGATATCATTCAAGTAAAAAAGCAAAGGGAAAAGGGGATTCAGGTAATCAGTCTAAATTCACACTTTCAGCATCTTCATTGCCGCTAGCCCAAATAAGTCTTGCATCTGCTTAAATTAGGATTATCCGTGGACAACAGAAGAAAGATATGAATATATGTTCACACTTACTGTCTTCAGCCGTCGTGATGTTAACTGTCTTTGAAAGCACTCCTTTTCCTTTGCTATTAAATACTTGTACGCTGACACTGTATGATGTGTATTTTCTCAGGTGTGGTATTTCTATAGTTCCTGAAGTATCGTATTTTGTTATATTGAAGACTTCACCTTCATTGCACCCTGGAGGCCTATCTTCATGACAGTCAATCACACGGTATGTGACGATGTAGCCAAGAACCTTGAGAAAGGAACGAAACGTTTTATTTTAGCATCCATATTTCATAGGCCACGGTAAATCGTACATTAGGCCGATAATTTTTAGTCATAATCGAAAATAATGCTTGGAGATTTTTTGGTTGATTTTTCGGCAGCCAACTTCCCGAGATATAAGTGATTCCTTGGAATTATTGGATCGAGCGACCGTTCGTACAGCTGATCATAACTAATCAATTTCTTAATTCCAAGTCGTTTCCAAAAGTTTCCCTATTGTCTTGTCTAGCTCAGTCTTTAGAAAACTTGATCGATGTTTTTCGATCGACTTAGACTACGATTGTTCAAGAAATCGTTTATAACGAAAGGCAGCCAAAAAAAATTGAAAAAAATCGCCCAGTATAAGGCAAGGGATTCAATCATCAAAATGGGCTGAGTGTACAATTTATCGTGGCCTGTCAAAAATGGATACTTTCTTAATCCACCCAATACGCAATAGTTTGATTGTGCTGGAAAATATTTTTGTTTAGCCAAACGGCAAAGTTAATAATTCTTTATGACAAATTGAATAAGATGAAATGAATCTCAACTAGGATTAAGTGGTCAGTTGAAATCTCCTTTATTTATTAACAAAGCCTTTACCAAACGATTCCTCGATCCATGCTGGAAAATGTTCCCACGATATTTTCTTAAACGGACCTCACTGCGTTTGGTCCGTACGTCAAACTCTGCAGTTCGAATATTTTCCAGCTTTGACCTCATAAGCGTTTAATAACTGCATATTCTATTCCAGCTGTCTTGTTATAAGCTGTAGCTTCTAACTCAGTGGATTTCTAAGGCTCAGTGGATTTTTAAAGAAGAAATCAAGGTACCTTTCCATTCGCGTCTCCGTCAACTTCGTTCATGCTATTCCAATGTAGTACGATCTCTGTTGAACTTGCATTTTGACCAGTAATATTTCTTGGGGCTGCAACTGGAACTTTATGCGAGAGAAAAAAATTTGTTTTGAAAACCATCGATCGTAACAGTGAGGAGGGCACTACAACAGAGGACATTGATCATCCTAAGAGAAGCATAAAGCTTCATACTACATTTTTGCTGATATTCCCATTCTTAATTTCATCAAGGGTGCCAGGACACCTATTAAATAATAAATAAATAAATGTTTATTTACCTTGTGTTGATTGTTGTTGTCTTCTTTGTTTTGTCTCTCCCAGCCTTGGTTTGTGAGCAACATTCCAACCGACCTTGGCCTAAACTGGGCTAACCGCTATTTCGAATCTAACTCCCTTGTATTGCTGTGTGTATGTGCGCCTTCGCAGAAGAAAAGATTCTAAAGCGGTTAGGCCCAAGTTCGGTTGAAATGTTGCTCACAAACCAAGGCTGGGAGAGACAAAAAAGAAGACAACAACAATCAAAACAAGGTAAATAAACATTTATTTATTAATTGCACAATAGGTGTCCTGACAAACTTGATTTCATTTATTACCATTGCTTCCGTTGAACAGTAAATGGAAAACTTTCGGATGACCCTTGAAAGCGGAACAATTTTTACGGCATTTCAATCACGTTTGAGTGACTGAAATAAACCACTTTGACTTCGAGAATTCTAAATTTATGGAAATAAACAAATGAACTAATCATTAGATACACGATTTATTAAAACGCTTATCTCAGACTGAAAAACAAGAAAAAATGCAACAACCTCATTTTGATATTTAGAAATGTGCGATTTTGTGATAGAAATGGATGTTTCGAAGGCAAAAGAAGGCATTGTAGAATATGCATACGGGCCAAATTTTTTACAATGAACCAATCTTGAAATGATGCAGCTAACTATCTTTGTTTTCCTATGTGCAAGTTAAAGGGTCTGTTTCAACCAGCATTCCTTGCACATGTCACCTCTTGGTTGGCCTTTGTTCTCCGCCATTTTCATGGGCCATAAAAATGGCTGAAACAAAGACCAACCAAAAGATGGCCCGTGCAAGGCATGCTGGTTGAAACAGACCCTTTAATGGCAAATTCTTATTTCTTTTCTCGTTTCTAAGGATTGGGAACGCGAACGTAATTATGGCTGATACCAAATATTGTTGAAGCCAGTATAACGACCTTTGGAAAGAAACCAGAAAAGAGTTCGTAGAATCAAGGGTTCGTTAAAGACAAATGACGGACATATCGCGATCTAGCTTAAGGTCATGTGCCATTTATCGTCCCACAGTTTGATCATTTATGGAGAACAAGAAATACAATAGGCTTACATTTAGATTGCCCAGACCCCTTACATAAATGATCTTATAACTCCGTCATTTGTCTTTAAACACAGAGATGTTACAAAGAATATGTTAAATAATGAGGAGACATTTAGTGCGGTATTCTCAGGAGTTCATTATATCGCGGGTTCGCTATTTAGGGATTCAACTGTATAAACAAACAGTTAAAAATTGACCTATTTAAAAGGGAGTAATAATATTAATAGTAATACTACTACTCTCTGATATTTAGGCTTACTGAATTCATCGGTCCACACTGTAACATTTTCACTAAATACTCCATCAGCTTTGTAGGTAAAGGCCAAAACCTTGAATAGGTATGGTGTAAAAATCTTTAACCCTGTAATATTTTGACTGAAGACATCGCTGCCATTTTGTCTGTTTGGGACAACAATATATTTCCAGGGAGCATGATCGATTGTCCCATCTTTGTAATATAGCTTATATCCAGTAACTATTCCGTGCCTGAAATCTTTCGGCACACGTGTCCAGTTCATTGATATATTTCTTTGATCGATGAAATGACCAGTCAAATTCATTGGCGGTCTGGTAGGTCCTAGAAAAGTATCGAATTAAAATTTTAAATTATATCAACAAATTTCAAATTATATCAGAGAGAAATAACAAATTACAAATGTCAGCCAAAGACAGACACAAAAACTAACAGAATATCTCGTGAATTGCAGTGTTCCATCATGGGCGGTAGGAGACGCGTGGATTGCTTTTTGAAAAATATTGTGGTCATAGGTTGGGGTTATTAAGATTAAATTAGCCGCGATATTTTCAGAGCGGCTTCCTGTTATTTTGTAGCCACTTACGGTTGACCCAGCAGACGCTAATCTGCCCATCGACTAGTGCAAAGGCCCCTTTAAGACCGTAGTATGTCAAAAGATGGTTAACGTCTTCATAGCTATATTTAAATCATTTGTCAAATAAGGTTATAAGGGGGTTTCAATATCCCTCTTTGAGCCACATACAGCGAATCAAGTGGAATATATAGTAAATTTACCACAGAAAAATACTCAACAACATTGGTCCAGATGTTTAGCGAAAAGGGGACCTCATTGGTTTTCAAAATCAAGTCATACCAAGAATGAATATGAACCCCTTTGTCAGAAATCCTCAACAATTAAATGAATGCGTTCAAAAATCTAGTAATAAAATAAAGGACGTCATTTCTTCATACGAACTTTTTGACCCCAGATTCGGATTTAGCACCCAGATTTGAGCCAAGATACGATTTTCACAATCCTTGTGTTCGCAATTTGGATTTTATTACGATAATAGGTTTAAATTTGACGGTGATAATGACTGCAAGTGTAAAATTACACCCTGACCGGTTATCGTTGTCAACTCCCCTATACATTTTCAAACTCATTATCGTCATAAAATCAAATTGTTGAACACTAAGATTATGAAAATTTATATCTGGACTAAAGTTTGAGAGCTAAATCCGAATCTGTGCTCAAAAATTTCAGATTAAGAAATGTTCAAAGATTTTTAAAACGAAGCTGTTAATGAAAAGGTGTGCACAGACGAAATCCAATAACATACCATCCGCATCTGTTCGAATCTCTGTAATATTACTGTACGGACCAGAACCAATACTATTCAGAGCTGCCACTTTGAACTGATACACAGTGTAGAAATCCAGGTTATTAACATGCAGGGATACATTTACAGCGTCAACGGTGACATTTTCCCATTCCACAGCACCAATCTTTTTCTTGTATTTCACTTTGTAACTTATGATGATACCATTGCGATCTGGGACTGGTACTAATGTCCAAAATACACGTATTGATGTAGAACTGGTGAAACTTCCAGTGAGGCTTGTTGGCGGAGCAGAAGGCGCTGGATAGGAAGATTAAATTAACCGTGATTAAAATGATAACCATACTATCTAAAGTCCTATCTGAATTTTTAGACTACCTGAGATAATGATTTCATCAAAACTTTGATAGGTGACTGGTAAAAGAGTTTTAAAACGCTTTTAATTAGGAATAGACACGTTAGCTCCATAAGGCAAGACTAACCGAAACTACCTGAACACTTGCAGCAGTTTGATTTTTAGGAAAGTTTTCAAAATGGAAAGGAAGAGGAAAAAAATGGAGATTCAAATTTTTCAAATTTTTCAAATTTGATTCATCTGATGAGGCTGCATTGATTTACAGCGAAATAGTGTGTAAACTTTTATCAATAGATATTGAAACAATGAAGCTTTTCGTCATTCTTCTTCTTATAAAATTCAAATTTGTAAAGCATGGCCCTTCAACAATAGATGACTGTATAACACACACAACAATTTTCGATTTGAACCGCGAATGTTACACGGAGCGCTCCTAATATTTTCCAACAAAATTAAGTAACCGACTGCTAAGAAGGATATAAGAAAAATCGCAGAAACTTTTTCAACCTTTTGGCCACTAATTCGGGTTTAGTTCAAAGTAATTTTTTTAGTTTTCTGTACAATACAATTTTCAATTTCATGAACTCTTTTTGACGTACTAGGTAGATTTTAAAGGAACATGAAAGTCATGTACCCCAAATCAAGTCCATACAATTCAAAACGTATTCAGTTCCTTCAGACCATCTCATTTACAGTTTAATTCTCCATAGGCCAACACTTTTCAAAACATCTTTTCTAGTTTTTTGTATTCAATTAAAATGTTACAATAACAAACAACTTAAGACACTACTGATGAACTTTACGACACTACAAGGACGATACCACAGGGAGCAAAAGACAATGACTACCCCATGGCCATTACATAACGGACATAAAGCTGGACTTAAACTGGGTGTACAACTACGAAAAGCTACACGTAAACGATTCAATACTTATTAATAAGAGCCTGTTTCACATTGGCGGTCAGGCAAGCATAGGCGATGATGCGGAGCAACAGAAACCCCAGCCGAGAGAACAACAACGACAGCAGCTGCCGCCACTGCTCCCTCTCCAGAGTCTCTCAAGACACTGCGCCCGTGCTATCGGGGTGGGTTTATGGTTCACAATATTGTAGATTTGACTAATTGAAATTTTGTGTGGATGGATTTTCATCCATACTATGATTCAAAATATCTTACCTCCTGGTAGGGTTTTGTGTGTGATTTTAGACGAAAACACACCGACACCTTTGCCAGTCATTCCAGCAACTTCGATATCATAATCAATATATGCATATAGATTTTCTAGCAAGGCTGATTTCTGATAGACGATGATTTCTTTGAGTGAATCTTGACCATCATTTCTCCGGTATTTCACTTTATATGATATGATGATCCCATACGTTTTGGTTGGGTTTATCTCTGACCATGTGACATTAATGGACTTGGGTAACCTGGCAGTTGCTGACACAGATGTAGGTGGTGCACCTGGCACTGAAATAAGAAAACAAAGATTGTTATTAACGACAATAAACCATTCCCGAGTCTCGGCTTCAATTTTATAAAAATGAGGACAAAACCTCGACCTCTTTCCCAGTTATCTATGATTCCCAATGCGTATGGTCGTCTTGTAAATGCACGAATTTGTCTTTGCCTATTATGAAAGCAAAATCGACACTCCTTTGTTTAGTTTCACGCATTGGGACTACGTTACCTTGGTTTCATTTTCATAAAGAGACTCAGGAAAGGCATATTGCTTGGTTATGTAGCGTACATAAACGTCAGGTTAGATCTGGAACATTTGTTCAAAACTTGTGAAGTAGCAGGCTCTGTGGAAAGGAGAAAGCCAGAAAAAGTTGATTAACACATTTTTCACTATTTGCTCATTTGAGTTGAATGAATAAAAACAATTACTTACAATCTTCATCTGTTCTAACTTTAATCACAGTACTCTTCTGTCCTTCGCCGATTGAAGTCTTCCCTGATACCCTGATTTCGTAAAATGCCCAAAGATTGAGGCCTGATTTTGTATATGACTTTGATGTGACGGTTGAAACTGCCCAAGAGCCACCAAGTTTTCGAATGTATACTTTATATCCTGTTATAATACCATTCTGATCTTCTTTTAGTATATCATCCCATGTTACTGATAAGCTTGACGAGCTCGTATTTTGAGTAACGATATTCATAGGTGCAGAACTTGGCACTGAAAGATAAAAGAATCATTTGAGGCCCTGTTATACGATGATAGTAATATAAATAAATAATAAATTCTTTATTTAAGGCTGGCTTCTAGTCTACCTGGTAGCTAATTAACGCCAACCAAAACTTAAATACATTTTACAAATACAAATAAAATCTAGCTTACAACGAAAGTATAAAATTAAATATAAATCTGCGACTATAAAAACCCTAAATTATCAATATACAGCTTTCATAATCTACAATTGCAATCAAAATCGTAGTTTTTAATTTTTCATTTGAAATTGTTTAATGTCTAGGACTCTTTTGTGGAAGATGGCATTGCATGCCATATCCTGGATCCAAGAAAACGTGCATTTTCAATACCATACCCTGTGGTTTTTGGTTTTAGTGCCAAAATATTTCTGCCAATACGAAGTGCATATGATTTCATATCGTTCAATGGTTTGCTGAAATGTCAACTATAATACCGGGTGTCCCAAAAAACTGTATACAAGTTTTAAAAATCCTGACGCCAAGAATCAACAAACGCAAAATGTACTCTTAGGCCCAAACCAGAGCCTCCATTCTAGACCCCCGAGAAAGCGAGAAACCCTAAGCATGGCAACCCTAGATATTTTCAACAAACTATTTGCTACTGATTTCAATTGAGCAAAATTAAATCAAAGACTTTCCTTGACAAAATTGCATCACTGTTTCTTATTGATCAAGGGAATTCTTTACGGTTACTACAATGAACCAGTTATTGTTAAAATTATAACTTTTAAGTAAGGTAAACATAAATAAATCTCTTGATTAATGATAATGTATGCGTGTCCCTTGAGAATATCTTCCGCAAAGTTTCTAACAATAATAGCCATGAGGCATATCAGCTTTGGATGCCGAGGGCCGACATGCTTCTGCCTTCCCTAGAATCGTTAGCTATTCTCTATTGGAAGCTCTGTTTTGTGCCTGAGAGGAAATTTTACATTTGCTGATTTATTGTTCTGCAACCAAGTTACCGAAAATTATCAGAAAAATACCAAAATTTAATTCGTCCATTGAGGGTTAACACTAAAAAGCTTTGGGGTGATTTGACGAAAGCTCTTGGCGTCAGAATTTTTCAAACTTGTATACAGTTTTTTGGGACACCCGGTAGGATATATAATATCTTTCTAGTCATTATAACACTGAAATTCATGCAAAATTTAAATGCATGGTCCAAAAATCTGCCATAAATTGAAGTCGTTTGGAGTATTACTTTTAAAGCTATCATTTAATGCCATTTCATGTCATATCATATCAATTCTTGTCTGTTCGTTTTATCATACATTTTCCATCGCTTATTTCCTTGTATCTTAGTTGTGTATCCCATATATACTATGTTGTATTTTGTTCTGTTTTTTAAGCGGCCAAGGCTAGATAAGCATTTGCTTTTCCAGGGTCGCATAAGATTCCCTGTATTAGGTTGGAATTCTTATGAAAAATTTTTGACTTGACTTGATACATCGTGTCATATTAGATGGATACAAAGCTTGAGCTAGAGCGTTTCTTGCATCAGTTATAATACTTATAGGGCTATACGTCCCGAAAAGTTAATCGCAGGTGTATCTCTTCCTCATCTACATCAATGATCTCCCACAGGCTGTCCAAGATTCTAGCGTGTCCATGTATGCTGATGATACCAGTTTGTGCTACCAGTCTCATGATTTGACTCGGCTGAATGAGGCTATTAACAGCGATCTTAAGAAACTGGATACTTGGTTACAAGGCAACAAGCTTTCCTTGAATGTTGCAAAAACTCACTCCATGCTTATCTCTACCAAGCAGAAACACAACATTCTCAAAGGTCAAAATAAAGAATTGGCATTAAAAATACGCGATGATGAGCTTGAAGTAGTCAAAAAGACGAAATACCTTGGTGTGCAAATTGATTGCTCTTTGGATTGGAAAGAACAAATCAAAGCAGTTTCTGCCAAGGTCTCCAGGGCAGTTGGTTTTTTGAAACATGCCAAGTCTTTTGTACCGAAAGAAACTTTGCAAACGCTCTACAGGGGCATTGTTGAGCCGCACTTTCGATACTGTTGTTCTGTTTGGGGCTGCGCCGGTTTGACTGAAATTAGTCAGTTGCAAAAACTTCAAAACCGTGCTGCTAGGATCATTACAAATAGCAACTTTGACGCCCCAAGCAGACCTCTTGTTGAAGGGCTGGGATGGAAGACCGTTGGCGAACTGATTACTGGTGAATCTAAGACAATGGTCTTCAAGTCCCTGTATGAGCTGGCTCCACAATACCTCTGTGACCTTTTCACCCGCAATTCACAATGCTCATCATATAGCCTTCGTAATACGGTGACCGACTTGAGGTTGCCAATGAAAAGGTCAGCAAATGGCCAGAGATGTTTTTCGTATAGAGGTGCAAAACTGTGGAACAGCCTCTCAGCCGAGTCAAAGCAGGCATCCTCTCTGTATAGTTTTAAGAAAACTATTTAAAACGGGGTTTCTTTCTTTTGATTTTAAATTTTCGTTAATATCATTGTACATTTGTTTCGAATATTGTAAATAGGGTTTTATAGTTTAATTTGATTAATAACTTTTTAATTTACTTTTGTTTAGATTGTAATGAACGTTTTTATCGGAGGGCCCCTTGAAAACCAGCTTCTGCTGAAGGGCAACCCTCCTTAAAAGAATTAAATATGAAAATATGAAATATCTCTGCTTGATAATAAACGGTGAAAAATTGCTTTTGAAACTGCTCAAGCGAGATTTTCCATTTCAGAGTGATAAATTTTGGCTACATTACTTTGGCTACTACAGTATTGGTGAAGGGGAATTTGCGGATTTAGCGCCAAAACTGGGATCGCAGAAGCAGAGAAGACCTAATCGAGTCTGCAAGCCCCCTTGTCATGACGCTCAAATGGTTCTGGCGGGGCTCGAGGCCCGTCCGCCTGACTGTTCTTGGTGCAAATGCAGTGGATTACAACACTGTGCCACCTTAGATGCCTGAACTTGCGTTCAAAACAGAATTAGGTTCAAAACATCACATACCATCTTCCTTTGTCCTCTCTTCAACCACAGCACTAAAGACACCACTACCTTTGATTGTTCTACCAGCTACTTTAAATTGATAATAAGTATATTCTCTCAAGTTCGTTGCTCGAAATTGTCTGTTTCCTGCGCCATTTATGATCGTTGAGGTCCAGTTCTTAGGAGAGGCATCCTTGGCAGTATAAATTACCTCCCAACCAATGCCAATACCATTCCAAAGTGTAAGATCGGTATATGTTCTCCATGATAGCTTGATTTCAGTAGAAGTCTGCTTGGCTGCTACGATATTCGGTGGTGCTGCGTCTGGCACTAAAATTAAAAGAGAGATTTTAAGCTACCAGCCAGTAGTCGTGTAAATGACAGCGCAGGCGCTGAATCTTGAACGAAAGAATTATGTCTTGGAGAACAATAGCAGGAACAATAGGAGCCACAGAGTTTGGCCATGTTTTGGTCGTTTTTACCAGGCCTATGAAACGCACACTGATTTCCGTTGAGCGAGGTGATATGGACAGAATTCGCAGTGCACCGCGCACTTTGCTGTGGAAACGAGATGGAAGTTGACAGTATTTTAGAAGAGAGGATTTCGTTTCCCATCCCTACTTAATCTCCCTGGGGTTTACCAATGAGAAAACAATAGCAAGAACAATAGGAGCCGCAGAGTTTGGTCGTTTTTACCACTTGTGCATAAACAGAAGAAAATCTTGCTTTATAACATGACTTCAAACAACCCCAAATTTGTCCTTTACTACATCTACATACCATCTTCATCGGTTTTCATAATTGCACCTTTAGTTATGATATGATGATTCTCTGTACCATTAAGATAACCATAGTAATGAGCATAGAATGTGTAGTCTGTATATTTCTTTAATCCCGTGGCAACCACTGTTTTGGGAAGGCTTCCTGCTACTGCTATTTTGAACACAGAGCTTTCATCGTTAACTTTGAAGTAAAGAACTTCGTCTGTTGCAACATATGTCCAGTTGTCTCTCGGAGGTAGAAACGGAGTTGATAGAAGTTGGGCAGATATCGCTGTCGAATTCACCATCGTTGGAATGGGCTTAGGAAGACTAAGAGTTGTTTCAACTGAAAAAAATTGAAACCCTGTGACAATAACTTTACGAGTTGTATGAATGAAATGTCCGACAAGGTAAACTTTGTACGTAAATGCTTGGAGTACTTTCGTCTTTGGTTTTGTTGCAAAATAAAAGTCTGAAAACAAGATAACCTGTTGCTGGAAAATTAAGTAATGTCATGGGCAGTGGCGGACACTAGGGGGGCGGTCGCCCCCAATGTTGGGTAAAACAAAAAGACCTTTTGTTTGAAAACATTTGATATAAGCAGTGCTTTTCAACTGCTTCGTCCCCAATAGCTTCGCCCCCCCCCAATAGCTTCACCCCTCAATAGCTTTGCCCCCAATATTTGGCAAAGTGTCCGCCACTGATCATGGGTAGTTAGAGGAGGCAGTTGTGCTTCTATGGCGGAGCGCCGCAGCTAGTATGTTTTTGGGGAGGAAAGGTTTATCTAGTTCTGCGAGCTACCTCCTGCGCAGAACTACATACCTTTTCCTCCGCAGAAGCATGCAAGCTGCGGCGCTCCGCCATAGAAGCACATCTGCTTTGTCTAAC
Organism: Aurelia aurita; assembly: GCA_004194415.1. Classification (NCBI taxonomy): domain Eukaryota; kingdom Metazoa; phylum Cnidaria; class Scyphozoa; order Semaeostomeae; family Ulmaridae; genus Aurelia; species Aurelia aurita. Next base: position 1,307,552 of record REGM01000015.1, on the reverse strand, counting down.
TACTTATGGTAGTAGCAATGATAATAATAATAATAATAATAATAATAATCATCATCATAATCAATTTATTTAAAGTTGGCTATTACATGGCTACATATAGTAAAATAATGGGATCAAAATACTATAATTGCTAATTAAGGCCAATTATTAAAAAATATACAGGTTATAAAATACTTCATAAATACTTAGTATCAAGAGTTTCCCTTTTCACCTGCTTTCAGATTTTGCACCATCCCAGCCCAATTAGTTGCATAGCTGCCCCCATTTACGTTGTACTGAATCCGAATGTAATCTTTGCCTACAGCTTCCGTCATGAATGCCTTGATTGGATACAAGGTGTCTTTTACGAGTTGGCCACCACTCATTATTTCATTCAAGGGATTGCTATAGCTGTTGAAAGAAAATGTTATGAATCCTCAATTTACCCGAAAATAAGTCCACAATTAAAGAAAGATTCCAACTTGAATCTATATTTTGTTAATGACTTCTTTTCTCAGCGTTTGTCATTGTCTGGAGTCGGTTGCCTTGATGAGTCTCTTTCATCTGGCTATTACCCTCTGCTCCAGCTTCCCCAATCCCACCTCTCTCGTACCTTTTTCTACCACAACCCTTCGTCGCAGTGTACTCGATTTTGTTTAGAAAGCATATTTTTATACACATTAATTACAGATTTAAACCAAAAGGTTTATGTTTTTGCGGACATATATATGACTTTTGTGGCAGTTTGTGGTTGATACGGTTGCCAGACAATAACATTTACCTTTTAACAAGATGCATTGCCTTCTGTGATGGAAAATACGGTTGATCCTACTGAAAATCGGTCGACGGGCGCAGTGTATCATGGTAAAACACAGGGAGCATACTTATAAAGCAGCAGAAACTATACGAATAAGCAATAAACGAAGCATATGTACGAAGGAGCAATAACAAATCTATAGGGCTGTAGGTTTATATTCTTAAAAATTTATCATTGTAAGTAGTTGTTATATATTCTAATTTGCTGAAGGGTTAATTTGTGTATAAAGAATATTAAATGAAAAAAACAATGAAAGGAACGAAGCATATATTGCGGAGGAGAGAGGAAATTGCAGAAGACGGAAATTTCCTTTCTCTCCTCCGCAAAATGCGCTTGGTCCATTTCTTATTGCTCCTTCGCAGATACGCTTCGTTTATTTCTCATTTGCTTAATTTCTGCTGCTTTATAAATGTGCTTCATGTGAGTAAAACGCCCATTGACGCCATTTTTCGAGTACTATCTCTCACAGATTTTAAAATTTTTTGCTACGAAAGAACTATTTGTTGAAACGAAAGTAAAGAAACCACAAACTTACTCTCTTATTCTAAATTGGCCAAGACTCGTTTCAACATTGTTTTTTGTGATGAAGAATTCGCACATTTCATTGCACCACATTTTGAAGCCGTATTCTCCGGTACTTGTAGGCTTCATATAACCAAAGTATCTTAGGGCATAGTAATTGCCAAAGTCTTGGTATTGATAAGGATCATATAAAGACGATTTGCAAGTGTACGATGTTGGGCTACTTGGATATCTTGCCGCATTGTCGGTGTAAAATCCAGCCAACGAATAGTAATCCCAGTTAGGAAACGACATCGAGTCATACTTTTGTGCCAGTAAGCCATTCCATTTGTAGAACTCTGGAGGAAAAAGGATTATGAATTAGAGTGTCCAGGAGGAGACTTCAAACTATCGTCAAGCCAACCTCCAAAGGCGTTTCTCCAAGTTACAAATTCGTATTCAAATGCCATGTTTATATTCGCCTTGGCAATAGCTATAGGCCTCTTATGGCTATTCTTCTGGCAAAGAAGCAATCCGAGAGATATGACAATTATGCAGGGGGATACATTCGGGTAAATTTTTGGGGTTAGGGGTTTAGGATGAGGGTTAGTTTGTAGGGTTAGAGTACAGATTTCAGTAGGGTTAGGGACACGGTTTTAGGTTTAGTTTTGTAGGGTTAGGTTAGGTGTTCTATTTTTGGAAATTACTCTTTATCGGAACAACATCAACGGCAATGATAGACTGATTATATTTGTCCCAGTGATCGCTAGAAGTCGCTACTACTTTGATTCAATTCAATCGCATAATGTAAAAAATACTACCAAAACTGCCCAGCTGCAAATGAATTCAACCCAATGATAGGTCTCACAGAACAGGTATTGCAGAAACTTGAAAGATTTTGTAAACCATAGCAGGGCATGAAAACCCACCCGACCATGTGACCAGGCGGTCGCAGGAAATTTTCAATTCATAATGTCCTGCAGGAAATTTTTCAAAATATATCTTTTTTCGTGTAACATGCTCTGTTTCTCATTTTTTCAAAATAAGGAAAACAACTTATTAAGTCAAGCAAAAGTTACCTAACATAGATTGTACTGTATCCCAAATACAAGTTGTATTCATATTGTATACAACAAATATAAGATCAGTAAAGAACTTGATTTTCCCTGATGCCTTTTAGATATCATAAATTGTTTCTTTTATGGGGTCTCAACTTCATCAGTCCCAACTTCATACAAATTTATTTTTCTTGATGCCTTAATCACATTTATATAAAACCGATTGCACGTTATTGCATCTGACCTCTTTTCAAGAAAGATGGATATTTTTACTTTTCTATTCTTGCAGGAAATTTAAGAAACAACTTTTTTCCGGTCGCAGGAAGGAAAATATTTTTTCATGCCCTGAACCATAGACGGCATAAACATTGATCTTACTACTGGTGAAATTTGGGTTACGGGGCGGTTTCATTTTGGAGGTAATGTGCCAAGCCAAACTATAGTCTTATAATCAAAACTGTTCACTGAGGCGGCCAGCCGAGACACATTTGTAAATCACCAATCAAAGAGCACGATTTTGCAGTCGAGAGTAAATAAAGAGCCAAATATGGGCGACAGCACTCCAAAAACGGAGTCTGATTGGTTGACCTGGTTGTCATGACAACCATGCAGACAGACGTTTACTCTAGCAGCCGAGGGGCAAATCACTCATCAAAATAGCGTACAAGATTCCAAGATTCTCGGAATCCCATGAAATTTAGCGAAGATTCCTAGGATTCTTCCAAATTTTTCCAAAGATTCCTAGGATTCCTGGATGGGATTCCAAGATTCGCGAAGATTCTCAAAGATTCCTAAGGATTCTTGGACAAGGTGTACAAGATTCCTGAAGTGATTTGCCCCTCGCTAGCAGCTTCGAGCAGATTTACCAGAAAAGTTCAAGTATTTAAACTTTTCGGATCAGAGAAAGATTCGTCGAAGCACTACTGATTGGTTTTTTTGTTTTAGCATCGGTGTGTTCAATCAAATACTTTGGCCATCTAGGTGGTCGTCTCAACTTACAGTTAAATCATGAATCGTAGTTTTAGCGGTATATCAGCTCAGGCATGGAGCGAAATAACGACGATGTAATAAGTCTAGCCAAACTAGCCATCAGCAACAGCATCAAAGCGAGGCTCACTCTATTTATTACCAGTTTTTTTAACCAGTAGGTGGTTTGTGAGCCTTCGTTGAGCGAGGTATATCATGTCAGGCGGAGCGACATCTGAGAATCATTTTATTAGTCTATACGTAATTCTAAAGAGAGAATTTTCATATCGTTATGTGGGCATGGCTTTCAAGAAGGCTAAATACCGCAACTCGAAAGAACAGAAACGGCTTTCTTTGGGTGGTGAAGGCCAGACCCAGGGGGGCAACTCTCCAATGTGCATTATAGGTATGTGAAGAATTGCTCTATTCAATAGACCCCAAATGAATACTCCATGGCTTCTTACTTGACAAAGAAATAATACACACAAAAATACTGCTCACATAAATGTCATGAACATTGGAGAGTTGCCCCATGGGGGGGGGGGGAGGGGGCGGGGTGAGAGATCTGATAGAACTCAAACTTCTCCGAATACTTCAATGTGCAATACAAATATTCAACGAACAGTCGGCAATAAAGAAATATGACTTACCCATGGATCTATACATGTGCGTCCCATCCAATGGTTTCAACTCAGTGTTGTCAGGAAATTTCACACCAAGTTTAAAAAACTCTGGATTGAATCCATTGCCATAATAGTAAATCATTATCAAATATCGGAAGCCTTTAACCAGTTCTACTTCTGATGACCATTTTCTAAACAAGGAAATAAAGTTGTTTAAATCCCGATTAATGAAGAGACATACAGTCGGATCAAGAATTCTGAGTCCACTTCCCATATTTGATTCATCAAAAACCATTAATAATACCATTTTGTCTAAAACAACAAACTATTTTCCTTGTGTGAACTTTTCATGGAATACCATTACATATTCTAGAATGCCAAATACTACATTAAAACTAGCCTGTTTCAAATTAGATGTACGCGAAATTTGCGATAACGCAACATTACTCATGCAAAACACTTCAATTGCTGTTATTCGTGGGCATTTTCACGTGACATCTAATGTAAGACAGACTAATAATTTTGTGTTGGTTTCTGATAACTGATAAAAGTGAACAAATTTAGTATCGGACTCAGACTTTTAGACCTGACTGTACCAGGTGTGCCAAAAAGTCATCGCATATTTTTTGGCAAACGGTCAATGATCTCATAGAAACAGAAACATTGAAAATGGTCCATAAATCCATACAACATGAAGTTCCTGAGTATCTTACAAGCCTGTTCCAAAGGTTATCTGAAACCAGCATTAAACGGCCTAGTAATACATATACCGTTATGTTCCGTCTCTAAAAACAGCATGTAGTCAAAAAAGTTTCTCGTACAGAGGGGCAAATCTGCGGAACGATCAATTATAGAAACTAAGACAGCCAAGGTTTTTACCAAATTCAAAACATCATTGAAAAATGCCAGATACTGAGCATTGTCAAGTTTTTCTTTTCGCTTTAATACATATACATTAAATGTAGATCTTTTTTCAAAAATATTGTAAAATTTTAGCTTTTCAATGCTTTTATCCTGAATAAAAATCATGAAATGAAATGAATGAAATGAAAATGACCTCATCTCATATGCAGAACGAATGACTTAGCCATCTAGGTTTTGAGGCATCATTTTTCTCTTGCTTTGTTTATATTCGTGATTTAACTATTCGGTCGTAGAAATGTCTTTGTCTGAAATCGTTGCTCGCTTTGTACTTACGTCTAACTCTAATAAATCAGCGGATACTATTGTTACAAAACCTGCCCTTGTTGATAAAGTAAGAGGGCCTTTACATGAGGAAACTCAGCCCGTGCTGAGTTTCAGCACGGGCTGAATTTTGTAGGTGTCTGCTAATTTGCTTCGCGTTTACATGGACATTTCATCCCGTGGTGAGATTTTAGGAGCACCAAGTAATTAGCCTTGATGAAGAAATATCAATTGGCAATTGCCCCAAATTTGATTGTTAGCCCAAATATCTCGGAATTGTTTCGATTGTATATATTAACAATGCCTCCAAATATCTTAGATGCTTGATTTATTGTTTTGATTGTATGCACAAATAATGCCTATTGTTACAACATTCCTGATTCCTTGGTAGGTAGGTATATAGGTATATAGGTATATAGGTATATAGGTAGGTGTATTCCTTCCGGTTGAGCAAAAGCCCCTCCATAATGTTTTCATTCTTCAAACATAAAAATCGTGTTTACATGAGAATTTGCAATAATTTCGTCCCGTGCTGAAAAGTCAGCACGAGCTGAGTTGCCGTGTTGAGTTCTGTCCGTGCTGACTTTCAACTCGGCCTGCTTCATGTAAACACGATGAAGGCTTACATCGTCAACCGAGTTGAAACTCAGCCCGTGCTGCAACTCAGCCCGGGCTGACTTTCCTTTCATAACAAGTCTCACTTATTTGAGTTTTGAAAATGTCGCTCATTTTGCTTTGAGTTTCTATCAAATTTCAACACGGGCTGAGATTAGGTCACATGATATGAATGGGGAAATTTTTGTTTGGATTTAATTGTTATTTGATCTCAACACGCCCCGAGCTGAATTTTTATCTGCTAACATAGACTTTTTTGATAATCTCAGTACGGGCTGAAATTTCAGCACAATCTGAGTTGCCGAGTTGACTTCAGTCCGTGTTGAGTTTCAACTCGGCCTCTCTCGAAGAAGGCTTACACCGTCAACCGAGTTGAAACTCAGCTCGCGTTGAACTCAGCACGGGTTGAAATTTCTCATGTAAAGGCCCTCTACCATAGACGTTTTTGATAATCTCAACACGGGCTGAAATTTCAGCACGATCTGAGTTGCCGAGTTGACTTCAGTCCGTGTTGAGTTTCAACTCGGCCTCTCTCGAAGAAGGCTTACACCGTCAACCGAGTTGAAACTCAGCTCGCGTTGAACTCAGCACGGGTTGAAATTTCTCATGTAAAGGCCCTCTACCATAGACGTTTTTGATAATCTCAACACGGGCTGAAATTTCAGCACGATCTGAGTTGCCGAGTTGACTTCAGTCCGTGTTGAGTTTCAACTTGGCGTCTCTCATGTAAACAGTGTCAAGGCTTAGACCGTCAAGTTTACTTTAGTTTCAGTTTAATTCATTTATCAATCAATCAATCAATCAATCAATCAATCAATCAATCAATCGATCCTAAATACAAATCTACATAATTACACTACAACTAAATACTTTACAAGATACTACCGGGTGTCTAAAAAAGTACCCTATTTTGACTGGAAAAAGGTACGAAACGATGAAGTTAAATGCACAATGCACGTACCTTGCATATATAAATCGTCAAACAAAAACCGGAGATACGAGCTTGCAAAGTTAAAATTTAGAGTGTACCAGAAACCAGAGGTTTTGGAAACGGGCCTAGCCATGTTTGATTCCATGGGCATTTTTTACAAAAGAATTTTCAACTTTAATTTTTAGACACCCAGTATACAACACTAAAGAAAATAAACTAATACAAATACAGAAAAAGAACTTTACATGATTGTATTTAAGATTGATCGAATAAAGATGAGCTCTCTAAATAGGTTAACCAATCGAGAGAGAGAGAGACCCCCCCCCCCTCCCATAAAAACAAAGGACATTTTTATGTTATATAAATGATAACCAGAAGCAGATATGCATAAGAAACGATGGCTGGAGTGAGAAGTAAAGTCCTAACTTATAAGAGTTATGAATAGGAATTGATTCACTGTGTCTTTACTTTTGATCGAAAAGCTGAAACAGAGTTAGCGACACGTACGAATAACGGGAGAGTGTTCCAAAGTTTGAAACCAAAGTACTGAATTGTTTGCAAACCATATACGGTGGTGTTTTTGAAAGATTTGAAAAGGTCACCATCTCTAGTTGCCTGACGAGTTCCAATTCTGTGAACCGATGATTTTGGTGTGAAATAATTGTGAAAGCAAGTGGGAGATAACTTGTTTATGGCTTTATAAACAAAGGTTAGAATATTTAAATGTAATAGGTCCTCAACTTTCAGTATCTTAAGTGAAAGGAAGATTGTTGATGATGGAGCTGAAAATGGTTGACAATGTATACATCTTAAGATTTTCTTCTGCAGAAGGAAGAGAGGATTTAGATATGATTGATATGTAAGGCCCCAAGTTCTGATACCATTAGAGTTGATATGGGCATATAGTACCTTACTTTGAAAAAGATTCCACAAGATCTGGATAGTTTTTATAGAAAGATCATTAATATGGTATTTCCAGGTGAGATGTTTATCCAAAAGTACTACTAGAAACTTGACATATTTGGTCCTTTGAATCCTTTTCGTGACAAACTTAAGATTGATAACGTCAAGTAGTTTTCTCCAAGGGGAATGAAAAGAACAAAGTTAGTCTTCCGTCATCCATGTTGAAACTCAGCCCGTGTTGAACTCAACACGGGCTGAGATTTCTCGTGTACAGGGCCTCTAAGGAAATGAACAAAAGATATCACGAACCTCGAATTCCAGTCGCTTCCAGTCCTGCTATTCATTTCTAAGATCTTTTGAAAACCTTTCGGATTTATCTCAATGTGAACCTCGCATCCGTTGTTAACAATTGCAAAGAACTTGTGCTTTCCGGTTTGCGGTGCGATAAAGTAGCCCCTAAATCTGCCATACTGTCGCTTTCTGCTTATGTGAAGGCTGTGCTCGAATGTGTATGAATTTTCAACATATGTTGGGCAATTTGGATAGTCGGCAATCTTGTTTAATTCGTCAAATTTGTGGGAACTTCCAGATTGGTCAGTTAGCCACCATTCTTTACTAACTCCAGGTCCATACTGATAGAATTCTGCGTGAAAAACGATCAAGTTTTAGGTCAACGTCGCCTTGTTTAAAGAGAATGAACGAAGGTAAGACCTCAGTTACAAGTTACCGGATTGCTTTCATATTGGATTGCTTTCGACCTTGATAGTTACACTGCACCACCAAATCCGATACGTTTCATTATGGGCGATTCTGACACGTGAAGAATGTTTTAGAATTCTGTGTTTCAAATCATTGAAAGGAATAGACCATTCCGCAGTCGTGTGCGAAGGCGCTGTTCGCGTTCCATCTCGGTATCGCATGGGGTTTCGAACTCGAAATCCAATTCGAATCCGACTTCGAAGCTCCCATGCGATCCCGAGATGCAACGCGAACAGCGCCTTCGCATTCGACTGCGGAATGGTCTATTGATTTGAAACATAGAATGGGCGATTCTGAAACATTCTTCAAGTGTTAGAATCGCCCGTGGTTTCACATCAGGGCTTGAAAACACTCCGCTCTGGAAGTGATATGAAAATCACTCAGAAACTTTTTGGCGATGCGTAACTGGTGACTCCCGTATGCTACGACTAAATAATCTCTTTTTCATTTGAATGCCATTGATCAAAAAATGTGGACGATGCTCTGCGATAGTGACCTAGTGAAAATGGGTTGAAAGCAGTCAATTATCGTGTATCCAGAAGGTCCATCTGGTATTGAGGGCAATCTAAAATATGCTGGTTCGTGAAACTGAGGTCTTATTTACCTAATCTGAATGATCTGAAATAATCATTCTCCAGAGATGATCATAAAAGAGAAAAATATGGCGCGTGATGCTTTTATTTATCGATATTTTTCCCTTTATTTAGTGAAACGATCAAATTATACTTGTTCTGCAAAATGGGCCTACTTTCTGTACATTTTTCTCCGTTTAGACCAACTGTTCATCATATGATCATTATTGGCACTGTTTGGGATGGTTACAAGAATGATTTGTAAGAATCAATTTTGAAAATTAGTAAAATTCGAAAGTTTAACCAAAATGGCGTAATGAAATAAAAGCCGGTAACATCAAATGAGAACTAGATATGTGCCAAAGGCATCTAAAGCCGACCTAATATACTAGAAGTACGTTTCCATAAAAAAAGTTATGACAATGAAATAGTCGTGATCAAAAGAAATAGACGAACAAAGGCTGAATGACAGTCCCAAGTGTACACGATTATACAGCAGCCTCTTTATATACCAAGGAAATGTTTGAGCGATAAGATCAGGGGCGGTAGGAGACGGTTGGATTGCTTTTTAAAATATGTTGAGGTCATTGGCGGTTATTAAGATTAAATTAGCCGCGATGTTTCCGAGCGGCTGCTTGTTATTTTGAAGCCACTTGACGGTTGACCCGGAAGACATTGATCTGCCTATCGACTTAGGATATTGGGCTTGTTTTGAAGGTTTATGAAATGAAGCACTTTTATCAAATGGCTTCTCATTTGAGAACGATACGACTGGTCTTGACAAACTTAATTTCTTATCTAAGTTGATATATTTGCTACTGTACAGGTATTATCAGTTTATAGGAATCTGATAAATGATTTGAGAGCTATACACGCTTCGAAACGTCTAAACATTTTTGACTCACCCGTATGCTTTGGTTTTCCTACTTAGGCTCTTAGTGATGAGGGAATTTGGTTTCTTATACAAATTTTCTTATAAAAAACTCGATATATGACTTACTTGATGGCAAAGGGGTACTACCAGTTGCGCTCTTCAAAACAGCATTTATCAACACAAATATTATGCCAATTATTCCTGATGTCATCACTACTGTGTCATTTCTGACCTACGAAATAAAGAACTTCTATGATAAAGAATTAAGAAAATCTTTCAAATTTCGATTCAAATTATATTAAATTCATCTTCGATAGGAGTTACGATATCTACTTTTGGTAGGGAAATTTCTCTAACGATCTAAAGATCTGCCTAACCTTTGATGTTATGCTTCATTTCTACTAAATCGACCATGGAAATTCAAAATAAACTTGGAAACATTTTCCATTTTCACCGAGTGTCGATTTTTGATGACGTCAGTAACGACGCCTTTTAGAACTAATGTGGCTATACCTCTTTGCAGGCAAGTATAGTGTGATTTAAAATACTGCAGTTAGACTGCATTTGATCAGAGATTTCGAACAGGGGGAAAGTTTTTTTGGATTTTGACGTAATTAGCAAAAATTTACGACATTATAAATCCTATGACGTCATAATTAAGCTTTTTTAGAATGATTTCAGCTCAAGTTTTTTTCTTCGTTTTAACTAAATCCATCATGCAGATTCAGAATCCGCCTTAATTAAACACTTATTTTAATCAGAAATCAGGTTTTGGACCAGTCCTTTTTCCCATTGTGTTGTCCATTGCTCAAAAAGCAATGGGGGGAATTACATCGACGAAAACCTTATTTCTGAGTAAAACAAGTGCTTATTGACGGCAGATTTGGAATCTGCATGGCCGATTTAGTTGTAGCCAAGGAAGTTTTTTCAGCTGAAATCATTCTAAAAAAAGCTCAATTATGACGTCATGGGATTGATGACGTCATAAATTTTTGCTAATTACGTCAAAATCCAAAAAACTATAGATCGTTCGAAATCTCTGATCAAATGCAGTCTAACTGCAGTATTTTAAATCACACCAGACTTGCCTGCAAAGAGGTATAGCCACATTAGTTCTAAAAAGCGTCGTTATTGACGTCATCAAAAATCGACACTTCCGGTGAAAATGGAAAAGTTTTCTAAATTTATTTTGAATCTCCATGGTCGATTTAGTAGGAATGAAGCATAAAATCAAAGGTTATGCAGATCCTTATATCGTTAGAAAAATTTCCCTACCTACTTCATCCATTTATTTTAAAATCAAAGCAAAATTGTGCATGAATGCGAAACACATTTCTTCAACAAGTCTGAAACTGTTTAGAAAAAAGCCTTGAGAACAGCCTCGAGCTTGTGTACGGCGTATCCAATCATGCAGTCGATAATCATCACCCCCGGAGAAAGTTAGGGATGTCCGAGCTTCATAGTCTGCGCGTGTGCGCAGCCTTGTGCGCTGGTTAGGGGTTCGCAACCCCGGGGGGGGGGGGGGCACTTCGATAATTTATGCAGCGGGTATGTGCCGCTGGACAGGGTATCATTTTTAGTGATTTTGCTCCCAAAAATGGTACCCTTTTTCACAAAAGTGCTCCCAGACGGGTGTACAGTAAAGTCCCGCCTTTAAGAAACCCACTTTTTTACCTCAGACTATTGTTCTCCCTTAATTACCCTATTGTTTTCCTATTGTTTTAGCAAAAATTCAGGGTCTTTATAAAGTGGTTTCTTAAAGGCGGGACTTTACTGTATCGTTTTGAAATAATTGGTCTCGTACAGGATTTTGACAAGGAATTTGCAATTTTGCTATTGCCTTTTGCCAGTTTGCTCCCAGACAGGGTAGTCAATTTGAAAAATTGCTCCCACGCAGGGTGAAAATTTCAATATCTCAGAGGCACACCCCTGTACATTTTGAAGTCAAGTGCCCCCCCCCCCCCGGGTTCGCAACAAAATTTGGTACATATCCAAAAGAATGGC
>REGM01000015.1:1264249-1290064 GCA_004194415.1 Aurelia aurita | reverse complement strand
GCAATGTGGTCGATTAAAGTTGAGGTATGAGTGGTCTCCCTAGTTGGCTCCGTAATCAACTGCTTTACAATACGCTCTACGTGATTAGGTATTACATGATCTAAAATTACAAGCGTTATCTCTATGAACAAATCACAATTTGTATCCCCTAGAAGGTATTCTTTTCGAACGAAAAGTTAGAATAACATATGCATCAATTGGAAGGACACCAACATTTATAACACGTGTTTCTCTAAACTGACTTTGTCAAGTGACGATACGCCCTCTACGCCCATTATCGTCAAAGTTAACTTGAAACTGGACAGAAAAATCTTTGTGAAGAGAAAATTGTTTTTATAGTTTCCTTACCATCTGCTTCAAAGAACTGAAGAACCTGCTCAAGTTTCTCAAAATCACCAATGGGATCGTTTGGCGGTCTATAACATAGAATTATGATGAAGGGTTTGGCTTTCGGTGGTGTAATTTCGACGCAGATCATCTCTTGTGTCGATCTTGGGGCATCATCCCTTATATCACATTGAAAGGTGTTCTTGCACTAAAAGGCAACACCACCTCCATTTCGAATGTGGTCAAGCCGACCAAATTTATACCGTTCTGTATTCAGTTTCTCATCTGAGAAGGTATCATCAAGCTTTGCTTCGTTAAGGGCTAGGAAATGTATGTCTTTCTCTTTTAAAACAGTTTGAATTCCGTCTACATGGAGCATAAGACTGTTGATATTTAGAGATACTAAACCCATACCTTTTCTGAAGCCTATCTTCCTTTTATTTTGGCCTACTTTCCTACTTGAGCGATTACCTAAGCAATTTGCTAAATTATTGCCCAACTCCAGATTTTCAGAAAGTCAAATATCTTTCAAGAAATTTTTAAAACTGCTGGCACGATAGGAGCTGCCCTTACGATTGAAGTGAAGTTGATTATCCCCAGACACGAGTCTTCAATATTGCAATTGTCGATACAGTTTAGATAATTTCTTGAATAGATATCTCTCAAAATTGCATTTTTTACGTTGTTGTTAAGGCCAGGTTTGTCGTTTCTACGCGTGCACTGGGAGTTGACAATATCTGTTTCAGGAGATCCATTTCACACATGATCTATCGATTTTTGCATTTCCTCCTTCATATTCACTCCGTTCGTGACATAATTTGTACAAAAATGTATCAGTATCAAGTCAGGCTTTTTCGAACGATGGGCTTGACATGATCAACGAGGTCTTTCGAGCTGTCACCAGGACATCATCATCATCCTCATCATTACTTTATTTAACGTAGGCTACATTAAAAGAAGATAGCTAAATTACAGCTAATTTAGGCCCACTTTACAACATATCTGCGGACACTGACATGATGGGTATTTGATATCCCATTTTCATTGCTGCCATTAATTAATGAATCACCGAACAGAAAAAATCTTTTTCTTTTATTGCAGTTTCTGGTTTCGGGGTACCTTGCTCGGTAAGATCCTGGGCTTCCTCACTGCTTTGTTTACGTTGTTTGAATTGAATTGAATTGAATTGAGTTTGTCACTTGTTTCGTCAGTTGAATCGGCCAGCACCACTTTGTTACCTTTGCTTTCAGAAACTTCTTGTTTCATTTTGGCTCTTTAAGTACCTAAAATCCCTTTCAAGCCATGCAATCCAAAGAAAGATGCAGCAACCATTTAAAGACCCATTGCTATCCATGATCCTTTAGGCGCCAAAGTCGACTTTCGTATTATCTGAAAGTCGTTTCTGGCCAAGGTTCTTTTTGTCTAACTGTTCATTCGGCGCACAAAGGATCATGGTTAGCAATGGGTCTTTAAACAACCTTCCCTGCGTTCCTTTGGCATGATCAAAACAATCACAATTCCTTGCTCAATAATTTGACATTGTTTCAGTTCAAAGCAATTAGAACCAGCTGGTTGAATTTAAATGAAATCTGGATTGCTTTGACTGCAAGGTAGATCCAAGGTACCGTCCGAATTGATCGGTTAACTTTCGGCACAGTGAAAGATCTTAAATAGCCGCAAGTTGAGAAAAAACAGCCGATAAAACCGCTTAAAATAACTAATTTGCAAAATTACAACATCTGAATGCTAAATTGCCGATAAGATCTACTTTCGGTAGAATTCAGCTACAAAATAACTCATCAATTCGAATGTTCTCTAAAGACTTGATGCCTATGCTACTTTAACGAAAGGGATAAGAATATACTTACCCTATTCAGTTATTTTCTTGATGTCTTCAGCACAGCAGTGCGTGATACCAACTGTCCTAAAATGTTAGAAGAATATTCCATATCAGTTCAACTATCTCAATCAAATGCAAAGGATAAATATAGCCCTAACAGGTGACACATAAAAATGGTAAGCCTATTGAATACATCATAACAATTCTATTTATTTAGCAGATCCGATAAACGTTGGCAACACATTCAGAACTTGTACAACCGGTTGTCGGATTCAGCATTCATTTGTTGTTCTTTGTGCCAGATCATAGAAAACATTTTGCACAGCAGCAGTTAATGAAGCTCTCCACCTGTTGTGTTCAGTTACCTATTCATAAAACTAGTTATAAAAGCTGCTATATCACATTCTCCATTTATACCGGGTGAATAAAACAAACAATCCTCGTTTGCATGGTTACTGTTCCCTGGATAGTAAAGCAATGATATTTGTTAATGTCTTGCTTGATAGAAGACATGTTCACTTTGATTTTAAAATTTACCTGGCTTAAATCGATTCTTCAGCTTTGAAATTGAGGATTTTCTGGAAAAGGTTATTCAGAAACCTTTGAAAACGGCTCAAATTTCGTCGGATTTCCTCATGTGCTAGCGCATATTATCCTCTTGGGAGATTTAGATAATTTGATTTTGAGTTTAGGACCATCCGCCTGCTCTGTTCAGCCCCGAATTCTACTCAGGACTCGGGTACCAAATCATCCTACCTTTTTCCTGGGATAATCCTGGTTTGCCTTCGAAATAGGCTGCGTAGGCACATTAGGGTACAGGAAATTAAAATTATCTTGTTCTTTAGTCGATCTTGTTTCATTCGACGTTGTAAAGTTATTATTGTTCTTCGAATCTATTTTTCTTCGACGATCTCGTACTAGTAAAAGTTGCTCCTCTTTGCATGATCACTCAACCGTGAAGAATCTCTTGTAAACACTTAATATCTCTGCTCCTGGTGGTAGGATGACCCTCCCTCCTGGTGAAATCGGCCAAATGGTTCTCATCCCATTAATTTTCAAACTGGGAACCATTATCACGTGGCAAACGTTGCATTATAGTGGAACTTTAATTTAGAAACAAAAACACATTACATTAGCCCTTTTTACACTAGAAAACGGACAAATCGACTTAGCGGACAAGTCGTCTGGTGTGAAAACGGGACGGACAAATTTTTGATGTACAAGTCGTCTGATTTTTCCGTCTATTTGTTCGTCTATCCAGACGATCTTTCACAGACATTTTGGTTTTCTTCACGGCAACGTGGTCAAAAGTCCGTATCGAAATTCAAATTTGTCGAACAACTGTCAGAAGAATGGTCCGTCTTAAAGATTTGCTCATCTTCTGGTGTGAAAATGGCTATTCCCAGGGTTCGAATGCAGGCTATGAACCCAGGGAGCCATTATGCAACTCCAAAGCGGAAAGTTCTCTTAGAGGCATATAAATAATGCATGGATAAATAGACTAGACAATAACGCAATTGTTGAAAGGAGGAGACTTTTACAGAGAAAACGAGTTTGATTACCAACTTTCCGAGCTACCGTCAATGGAATAAACTATTGCATTCATTATGCATACACTTTTATAAAAACAATCGTTTATAGCCCTTTCCTTCCAACTATATAAAACAAACTTGATATCTCTTTATAAATTATGTGTTTAACTTCCTCCGAAGCGAAATAACCGAGGAAAGGGGGCCAAAAAGTCATAGGATGACGCTAAAGACGGGGCTAAGGCATTCAAAATTTCATTTTAGTATCATTTTACATAGGGTCGTTTTCAATATAAAAGCGGTTATGCAAAATCCCTCTTGTCATCAAAATTTTTTTGATCTCCTTCCTCAATCGAGTCATTCTATTATTTTACCCACAGGCCCCAATACTTTTGCTGTGCCCCTGCAGGCAGGCTAATAGTAAAATAGCGTTTTAAAACACAACTGACACAGTTTAAACATGAATTGAAATTGCATGCAAACATGAGCATAGGGGAAAATAAATGTAGGGGAGGAAGCCCGAAACCAAGGCCATTGTTTAGAAACATTTTGCCCAACCTCAGGTGGATCAATTGTCCGAATATGGCCCATTTCTTCAAGTTTTCAAAATGTTTGGGGGCTGCCATCCCCCAGCCCCCCCCCTAGCTTGTATGCTTTTGCAAATTTTGCAAGTTGGGTTCACAACAGCGCCCTGACTAATACCTCAGTAGCCAGTTTGGAATATTGCTAAGTCACTTCAATCCATCTGTAAGCCTGTGTGTTTCTTACTTACTTGCAAGCCTGTATACTATGCCTCATTGACTTGTTCCAAAAGTCTCTGCTGTAGTGTACCACATATGTTTCCACTAACAACTTTCATTTTATTCCATTTCTCTGTGTGTAACTGGCCCAGCTCTCTTTTATCATCTCTTTCCATCTTATCATATCTGCCATTTTCTGCATCACTGGCATCTCTCTCTGCATCCATCATGGTTGATACATGCACTAAGATCCCTCTTTCACTTCACATGCATGCATGTCTACTCAAATATTCAGAACTTTTTTATTTCTAGCATCCTATTTTCCCATTTACAACCACCTCTAAAGGGACGACTATGAAAACAAAAGGCTCTTTCACCTTTTAATTCCATCCGTACCATTCCAATTAGGAGTGTCTGATTTATATATTGAAACATATTAACTTTTTATCCCCATTTTGTCATATTGAACTTTGTAGGTTTTACTGTTAATAAATATACAATACCGTTAATAAAAATTAATAAAATCTGGCAAATAAATACTTACTTCATCCCTTCCACACCCAATCTCTTATCGTTTTGTCGCTCATTTCTGCTTTGGCCATCAAACAGCATATGCATTGATGTTTCAATCGAGTCTTTTGCTGAGATAAAGCCAGTGATCATCCTAAGAAGAATCTTGAAATTCATTTTTGGAGGTTTTACCCCAGACCCCTTTTATCACATAAACTCTCTAATGGGTTTCAATACCAAACAAATTCTGCATCTCAGGACACTTTCATACACTTGCCATTGCTAGAAAACACCTGGTTGGAAACTTTGTTGTGCTTGTCAAAGAACGTTTATGTGCAACTTCAAGGATAACAATAGAACTACAATAGGTTATTGTTTTAAATACAACAGTCTTTGGTTGCGCATTTTGCAAAGATTCTGGAGAAAAAGGACCAAGGGCATAAGCGTAGGGGGGCTTTGGGGCAGTTTCAACTCAATGAAGCCATATCATATTGGTACAAAATCCCTAATAAGTCCCCCATCAGGCATCCCTTACGCCAATGACCAAGGGAACTCCTTTTACAACACAGTTAAACGTTTTCTTATCATGTTGCAGGAGAGAATTATTCAATGTCCAAGGGTTCAGTTACACTTTTTCTAAACCACAAAGTGCTTTGCAAATGGCAGAGTGTAATTTTTAGAGTCTTTAAAGAGAGGCAAATTCCAGATCCAATGTTTGTTTACACATATTTTTTGTAAGGAAACTGCTTATAAGAAACTCACTATCAGATTGCTAAAAAATTAAGAAACTCCAGTGAAGGGAAATAATTATTTAAGAAACTATTTATTCTAGTCAAGGAAATCTTTAGCATATTTTTACTCTATTTTCACTTTTTGTTTCCTTTATCATATTACTCGGAACAGAACTTGAGTAATGTCTAATCAATGGAAATGCTTCAAAAAACTTCGTTTTGAAATGTTCACGAGGGAGCATGAAGTAAACATGAAGATTGCTATGGAACTCGCAAGAAACTCTGAGTACTCAAAATCTGATAAGGAAAATTGTGCGAGACCACGGCCTTCAAACTCTTGGAAAACATAGGCAACGCCATTTTACCTAAATTTACACAAGATGACAGAAACACTTGATCTGGCATATACCCCTCCTGAGAAATCAATTTTATTGTATTTTTGTGCTAATGTCGAAGACCATCTTTTGGAAGAGTGAGGGGGTCCGGACCCCCCATCCCCCCCCCCCACTGATTTAAAGGGCGGATCTTTACAGTACGGAACACGTTCTTTGTTCGGCGAACATTCTAAGAACGAATCATAATAGATGAAGAATAGAAACAAAAGCGTGATATTGGATGTGTTCCGAATAGTAAAGTTTGGCCCCCCGCACTCTGAGAACACATAGGATAAAGATGTTTATCAAATGGTGGCAAATAAGGTGTTTATAACAGTTGTCTGTTTTCACTTACCCTACATCAAATGCTACATTAGCTTGGTTGTGAATCAATATCATTGTTGACTTCAGCGGCGTGGCCAGGACAAATTAACTGGGGGGCATTCAAACGAAGGGGTCTGGGGGCGAAGCCCCCAGGAAAATGTTTGAGGACACGCCCTTTACTTTGGCTTAGAACGCTTCTCTCGATCCCATCTTTACCAATGCCATTAGAAAGTTTGACAATTTTGTAACAGTTTTCTATGAATCACCATCTTTGGGAAATTTTTTGCGCCAAGACCTTAATACTTTGTCCTAGCTAGAATGCTTCTCGCAATCCAGTATTTGCTTGACCCCGAAATGGAAGCCTTTAAAATTAAAATTCTGTGTGTGATAGTACGCCTGGGAAAATTTTCTAAAATACCAACCTTTACTTTGGCTTAGAATGACTCTCTCGAGGACTATATTTTCACAGAAGTGGGGGGGCAAATGCCCCCCCATCCCTCCCCGTGGCCACGCTACTGGTTGACTTCATCGCCACATCATTGTCACTTCAAGATAGGCGGGAAAACTGTAGAATCATTACAAAAGTTCAAATGTTTCGCTCGTTGTTGTAGTTGCTATCCCTTCAGTTTTGTTCTTTATCAGTTCAAGAAGTAGAGACAAGAAATTTGTGTGATAAGTCTAGATAAAATAACTTCTGCCGTCCAGCCTCCCTTCAACACAATTTTTTCTAGACGAGGCTATTGATCAGTAGAAAAAATGGCTGCCACTGCTGGAAAAACTGCAAAACTGTTCGTTGCAAGATTACCATGGAGTGCAAGTAGAGGTATATTTTTGCAATGATTAACTTCAAAATACCTGGTCCTACGCAAAATACATTTTTTTATACGGAGATGGGCACACTGAGCGACGATAAAAGAGTTGATTGTGCCCGCCATACATACATGAATAATTATTACTACTAGCTAGAGGCCTGCATGCTTGCTAGGCCTACATATTGCTCGTCAGAGACGGCTGGGAGTAAGAATAGTTTGCTATTAATCGCGAGCGAAAAAATGGCGTCCGGGGGCTTGCCCTCGGAAATTTTGTTGGGCCACGCCCTTTAGTCTCCCGGAGAAACGCCCTTTTTCTGGGAAAAGTTTTTAATGAGTATTGGATTGCGTTAATTCAACCAAGTTTAGCCCTAATAAGATATACATTTAGCAGTTCAGTGAAACTTGAAGGGGGCAAGGTAGGATCGATGAAATAATTTTAATTTTAAGTCATCTTGTGTGAAGTTTCCAATTTCCGTTGTCTGGTTGAATTGAATAATACGGTTTGGAGTGATTTGCTGAATGGCTGCGAGTTAAAACCCGCAAACAGATTGGATCGATAATACGCGGCTCCCAGCCTACAATACCAGAGCCGTGCTATTAGAATTGGAATTCTAATAGCATGGACAGCGAAGCGAAAGCAACCAAGATCGACTTTTGCTCTCTGTCTCGAGTTATTCTTTTGAAGACCTATCACCCATAATCAAACACAGCCAGCGAAAGTAGCTATTCTCTACTCCCCTGTCCTCTCCATCACCACAAATCCAAGGGAAGGTTTTGTATACGGATTTTGAAGACCTATTTTAATGGTAAACCTTTGGGGCACTTTGGGCATGGAACGCCTCTGCCTGTTTCAGTTATAAGCGCTGTTCATGCCTTCTATCTTAAGTTGAAAGTAGTAAGGAAAAACCTTGGAAAAACACCCCAAGAGAAGAGCTATCAGCACCACGGCTCATTTCGACCCCATTTCGACAAATTGTATGCACAGTTCTTTACAATTTGCAGGCGTACTTCAGAAAGCTTGTTACTGAATTTGCCTCTGCTATTAGATTTGGGAAACTAATAGCGCGGCTGCCTTGAGTCATTGATGAAGGATTTGACTGACAGATGAAAACAAAGGACTTCGTAGGCTGCGGTATCTTTGATAGGACCTTTCTGCTATTAGAATCAGGAAACTATTAGCGTGGCCATTTCATTCAACGAAAGCACTAGAGTAGGAGAAATCTGCACTAATGTGCGTCATGCATATTGTTAAACTTTTGTTAACCGGCATTTGATTTCAAAGAGGACCAACAACGACCAATTGAAAGAGTTGGTTCGTTTGTTTGTAACAAATTGTAAAGATCCTACAACACAGTGAATAAGGACAAAAAGATTTTCTAATCTTTGAAAAAAAATTGCTATTAGACTAATAGCACTAATAGCAGGGCCAGCCGCCCCTGTGCTCGTGCTAGACTTGCCCCAAGTCCCGCTCGTCACCCTCGCTTCGCTCGCTATTCCGAACGGAGACTCGTTTGGTGACGAGCGGGACTTGGGGCAAGTCTACATATTGCTCACACAACCACCACAGCACTAATTAAAAAATGCACTTTTAAAGACAAATGACCGGATATATAGCGCCTAGTTTAAAAATAGGACAAAAGATGTCTGAGTGGCTTCATTGTCCAGTACATTTGATAATCTCTCGAGGTCATCAAATACAATGGAATACAATAGGCTATATTTGGACTGCCCAGGCCCATGATTTAAGTCGCCTTATTATATCTCCGTCATTTGTCTTTAAGGCCTGTCGTGGTAGGCCGTATATATATTTTCGGCTGTGTCGTATTTGCACCAAATTCCTTGATAAGCAATACTGTAGAAATAGATTGAACTTTAAGGCGGGTATCACAAATATGTTTGGTTAGTGTAAACTGACCGACCGTCCTTGAAAATGGAAAAACCCGAGATTTAGAGTCGGGTGTAAAATTTTATGCCGCTCTCAGCCTCCAGTTGGTGTTGGAGTTTTGTATCAAAACGAGTCTTTCTTGCGTATTTTGAAAATGAAGCGGATTTCGAGAAGGAACTGCGAGATCGCTATCTTCTAGAAAAGGTCCAAGTAAAGGAACGTTCATATTTTTTGTATATAGGTCTACATTTTGAAAAAACCCGAAGATTTTTCTTGCCGACCGCCCGACCGACTCAAATTTTCAGGTCCAATTTTACACTAACCAAACATATTTGTGATACCCGCCTAAGTAGTCCGTAGTTGGTCATCACATCAGCAAACAATTTTTAATTTTGTAACAGAGACGACGGGCTGACAATTTTTTTTCTAATAATGGACTGACAAAATTTTTTTGCTGATTGATGCCCCCTAGCTACCTACATTTAGATATATTTCTATTGTAGATTGAAGAAATTTAGCACAAATACGCCAAGCAAACATCACTGCTCGCTTTTTCACCCAGGTTAGAAAGTTAGCTAACTCAGTGCACCAAAATTAAAAAGCCTGATCAAATTTTGCGCACCTATAACATGTAATAACATCGCTCAGATCTGCAGAATCTGCTTTCCAATAAGTTTTTGCGCATTTTAAGTAGAAATTTCCAAACTTCCCATTGATTTTACACACTGTGCATCACTTTTTTTTATTGTTCACTGGACATTTTGACTGCACCCTAAAGTTGTTCGGTGCAGGGTACAAAGATTCCAGGCTGGGCTTTCATAGACAGCTGAAAAAAATATATCTAGTATGCTAGTATATATGTATCATGGCAATATCTGGTGGCACTTTTGTAAAGCAAGCCATTCAATGTGTTGCTTGCATTCAAACTTAAACTTATTTTCATTTTTTTCAAAGAATCATTATGGACGCATTTTATGCAGTTTGGTCCACTGCGAGAAACCAAAGTTATATTTGTAAGTATGAATTCTGACCATTTTACAGTCCTATATCACCTTTAGTTCATTGATTATGCTTTTAGCACGGGCAGCGGGAGGGTGTGGATCAGCAGACTGGTCCACTGAAAATGTTAAAAACACGGTCAAAATATAGAGCTCCAAGTGTGTGTTCTTGATCAGTGGGGGACACTAAGGGGCGAACAATGTTGGGAAGAACAATGACCTTTTGTTTGAAAACAATAGAAAAAAATGCGTTTTAACTGTAACAATAGCTTTGCCCCCCCCCCAATATCTGGCAAAGTCTCTGCCACTGTTCTTGGTAACTTTCACGGTCAAGTTTAGAATAATCTTCTTTGGAGCCAAAACAATGATATTTACTGATATAAAAGACTCTGTGTCAACATACATACCAAGGTATTACACAAATGCAAATAACTTTGTGGTTGCCCAGAGGTAAATATTCTTTGACAAAAATAGTATTTTTCCCCCAATGTGATGTTCACAATATAATTGTCCCAAAAGCTCTTTCCATAGCCAATGTTTTGTTCAGGCAGTTCAAAATTTGCTAATCCTTGCCCAAATTGCCTTGAGAAATAGACAGTAATTTTTCCCCAATTGGGAATTCGGAACAAGATTTACCCCTGTGGTAGATATACCCTAGCTAACTACCAATCTTCAAATACTAATGATTGAGACTTTAGTTGCTTATCCATCTTCTAATTCACCTTTGCTCTTGCATGCAGTTATGGCAACATTGTCTTTTCTAATTTCCCCCAAAGCAATTTTGTTATTCAACACTGGCAAGCCTGTAAACATATATCACATTATCATTTGTAGGACATGAATACAGGTAGATCAAAAAAATTTGGATTTGTTGTCTTCAAAAATAATGATTCTGCTGAAACTGCAGTCAACTCTGGTCCTCATAATATTGAAGGCAAAGAGGTCAGTATTGTTATCTTATGCATACACTCTTGTGTTATACGCTTGGGTTGTACACTTTTGAAAATGGAGACTTTTGAAAATGCGAAAACGCAGTGTGAACCCCGAAAATGCAAATTCGGATACTGTTGAAAACGACTTGAGGTTAGTAGTGCTTGGAGATATCCCAAAGAAATCTTTAAAAAGTTTGTTAAAATTATGAATATGGAGTAATGTGAACATAGCCTCATCAGTCTAAAGCACGCTGTGACAGAAAAAATGTTTCATGGATGAGACAAGGAAAGTCATTTGCTTTAATTTGCTGTAATATAGCATCTTCCTTGCCTTTTCATGTCAATATCTCTCCTCAATTCTAAGTTTTCTATTCGAGTTCATTTAACTTGCAAAAAATCAATTTGCAGCAGCATTAAAGTAGTTTCCAATAATATGGTATTCCTGCTACTCATTGCAAGATTATGTTTCAATCCTAGAATCATAGAGCGCTTACTTTCAAAACCTGAGCTAACAGGAAGCCAACAATATCCCAAAAGTAATATTCACCTCATTGCCACTTCAGTTTCAGTTTCAGTTTTTCATTGACAAATATATCTAAGTACATCTAAGAATACAATATACATTACCTAACTTAAAATAAAACAATTAATATACATACATGATACACAACTACAAAATACATATTTAATGCCTGAATAAATTAATGAAGGGAAACATTACAAGACAAGGGATGTAATTAGAGATATTTGTCTAAGGAGGAGCTCTCTAATAGGTAAACTAATCGAGAGAGAGCCCCCCCATCTAAAAGAAAAAACTAAAAACTAGTGAAAACTTTTAGCTAAAAAAAAAACACAAAACCAGATTGCTTTATGGAGAATATTTAAAATAAGATAGTTGAAAGACTCTCAGTAGAACATCAACCAATCCCCATCTACCGTGTTATAGAAAGATTAAAGGCCATAGCCATTGGTAAGGAATTCCTTTAGTTTTGATTTGAAAACATTCAAGGAAACTGACATTTTGATAAAAGTTGGGATACCATTCCAGAGTTTTGCACCAAAATACTTTATTGATCTAAGACCATATAGAAATGTATTCCTTATGGATTGGAAAATGTCACCTCTAGCTGCCTGACGAGTTTCATGACTATGAACTGTGTTACTGAGCTGGAAATAGTTGTGAAAATGAGAAGGTGAGAGACCATTTAAAGACTTGTAAACAAATTTGAGAATATCCTGATGTATCATATCTTTAAATTTAAGAATTTTCAGAGAGAAGAAGATTGGTGTTGAAGAAGAGAAGAAGGGCTGAAAGGAGATAGACCTTAGTACTTTTTTCTGCAATAAGAAAAGAGGCTCAAGATATGTATCATAGGAGAGACCCCAGGTTGATGAGCCATAACTCAGAAAGGAAGAAAATATGGAATAATAAAGATTTTTTAATATGTCAAGAGGAAGAAGATGTCTAATTTTAAAGAAGATTCCAGATGTCCTTGAGAGTTTTTTAGCTAATTCAGAAATATGGAATTTCCAGGAAAGATGCTCATCCATTAGGACACCTAAAAACTTAACATACCTAGATCTGGTCACTGGTTTCTTACCAAATTTTATGTTGATATGATCAGGCAATTTCTTTCTAGGGGAATGAAATATAACAAAGCTGGTTTTTTCAATGTTTAAAGCTAACTTGTTTACTTCAAGCCAAGACTTAACTTTTAGCAACTCTTTATTTATTTTATCTTTAAGCCTGGTTATGTTATCTGACTCATAATAAATGTTGGTATCATCTGCAAATAGAAAAAAAGAAAGGACTTTGGATACATTAGGCAGGTCATTAATATAGATTAGAAAAAGTAATGGGCCAAGTACAGAGCCTTGGGGAACACCACAAGTAATTTGCCCAAGTGTAGAAGAATGATTGCTGATTGAAACATACTGTAGTCTTCCTGTTAGGTAGGACTCAAACCAATGCAGTGAGGTGCCTCTGATTCCATAGTGATTCAGTTTTTGTAGTAGGATGTTATGGTTGACAGTATCAAAGGCTTTTTGCAGGTCAATGAAGATTCCACAGCCGACTCTGTTTGAATCCACTGTAGACTTTATTCTCTCACTTAAACTGATCAATGCATGGTCAGTGGAATGTCCATTACGGAATCCAAATTGCATTTGAAACAGAATATCATGAAGTTCTAAAAAGTTATATAAACGTTGATGCATGAGCTTTTCAAAGATCTTGCTGAAAACAGATAGCAAAGATATGGGTCTGTAATTTGAGTTCTTTGTAGCATCACCTTTTTTAAATATAGGAATAACCTTAGCAATCTTTAATTTATCAGGAAAGATGCCATTTTGAAATGAATCATTAATGATCTTAGAGAGTTGAACAGAGATGTGTGGGTCAAGAATTTTCAACAACTTGACAGGAATACTATTAGGCCCAGTAGATTTGTTCTTCTTAAGTGACTGGATTATAGAGGAAACCTCATCTGGGACAGTGGGAGATATAAAGAAGCTGTTGTTATTGGGAGCATTTAGATAACTTAAAGGAGATTTTGGATTTCTTGGAATTTTGTTGGTGATTTCATTAGCAACATTTAGAAAATAGTTATTAAAATTATTGGTAATTGTACCAGGATCAGTTATCATACTACCATTCTCATCAGTTATGTTTGGGATTGAGTTTATTTCATTGTTTGATTTCATTTTTATAACACTTCTAATTCCCTTCCAGAGCAATTTCATATTTGACTTATTTTCTGCAAAATAATTTTGAAAGTAGCTTCTTTTACTGGCTTTTAACTCATTAACAACTCGATTACGAAATTGTTTATAATAGGCGTAAATCTCACGGGATTCAGTTTGTTTGAACTGCTGAAAAAGTCTGTCCCTGACCCTCATCATATGTTGAATTTGATTGTTAATCCAAGGTTTGTTTCTTAGTTTCAAAGATTTTTTGGTTAATTTCTTTTTTGGGCAATGTTCATCAATAAGCTGATTTAAATGTGATAAAAATTTATCAAAATTTTGGTTAACAGCATGATCCTCAGCGTGTTCAATACTGGATTTGATGTTTCAAGTCAATTTTGCCCAACAGAACAAGGTGTGCGGGAAATCTAATCTTGAAGGAGCAATTCAAGGGTTGTCCCATGACTTTTGACTAAGATTGTAGTCAGGAACGTTGGGAGCAGCTCTCACTTGGGGGCAGAGCTCTTAGAGGGGCCGCTTTTTAGAACAGGAAGGGCGCTATTTTACTTAAAAAAACTTGGGAGAAGGACGCTTTAAGGTTGCAATAGGCCACTTTCGA
Organism: Aurelia aurita; assembly: GCA_004194415.1. Lineage (NCBI taxonomy): Eukaryota > Metazoa > Cnidaria > Scyphozoa > Semaeostomeae > Ulmaridae > Aurelia > Aurelia aurita. The sequence goes on along the minus strand of REGM01000015.1, from coordinate 1,275,758 downwards.
AAAACTTGGGGGCACAATGCCCCCTGTGGCCCCGGCTCTTACGTCTATATGATTGTAACTCCATATCTTTCTATTTATTCAACCGTTCTTTGTTTTAATCTTTCCAGATAGCCGTACTTCTATCAGATTCTTCTGTGAAGAAAGAACAGGTGAAGGACAGTACTTGAAGAAGGACAAATTTTAGGTTTAGTCTTATTTGTCGTAGATTTCAATTTTTGACTGGATATGAATGTTCGTATTTGTTGGCTCTTTATTGCATCCTTTATACAGCACATTCCAGTTTGACAATGTTGCCCGGTATAAACATCGTACCAGGATTAACTTGATAAAATTCCTAGATTTTAAAATCCTAAAGTATATATACAATGGTAAAAGTCGGACGAAATTTTGTCCGAAACTTATTTGTACAAATCACCTTTAAGGGCATCCGAAAATTTTTTGCTCTTGATACTTGTATTTGAAGTATTCAGTGCTGATCTTTGGTTAAGATTAGGTTAATACTATGCGAATATAACCCATTTCAAGTGAAAATTTGATCAACAACCAAGGAACAGAGCCAAGGAACTTGTAGACTTGCCCCAAGTCTATTCCATGAAGTCCTTCCGACCGATCCCTTTCCCATAGTTCCCGGATCCGCCATTCCGTTAGAAATTGGAAAGAGAGAGAGGAATATAAGAGAATATAAGAGAATATAAGAGAAATTCCTCTCTCTCTTTCCAATTTCTAACGGAATGGCGGATCCGGGAACTATGGGAAAGGGATCGGTCGGAAGGACTTCATGGAATAGACTTGGGGCAAGTCTAAGGAACTTGTTTCTCCTGTTCCTAATGACACATTGTTTGATGTCCTCCTACTGTACTTTCTCCTCAGCAAATTTTACACCAAAGGGATTTAGACTTTATTTTCATTTAGCAAATTTGTCAAGAGAGCTTCAGAAACATCTTTTTGACTTGATAACGAGTACATGCTTGAAACGTCGTGTTTTTTACATCTATGCTATGTTATGGTACTTTAATCATTTATTTATTATATTGACATTAACGAGACGGCAAAATTCTGCGGGACCTTGTTTTAACTTCTTCAAATGAGAACAAACAAATAACAGATACAGGGGCGTAATTTGACAATAATTATTGGAGGGGTGCATGAAAATTTTGCCCTGCCAGGATAAGAATCGCCCTGCTAGACTAAGGCTGAAATTTGTTTTCTCGGTTATCACAAATTGACCAAACTGAGTCCACGAAGGAGAGGGGCATCTTGTGAGCATTAAGGTGATATGGAAATAGGTTAGAATAGCTATACCGTGTACTTTGTTCCACTCGTCAACACAGCGACATGGCCAGGGGCAGGGTACGAAAACGAAAGGGCTGGGGGCCACGCGCCCATGGAAATTATTGAGGACATACCCTCTATTTGGCTTAGAACACCTCTCCCAATACCATGTTTGCCGGTGTGAAAATAGAATATTCGATAATTTTGTAACAGATTTTTTTATAAATTGGAATCCCTAGGAAAATTTTGATTAAAATAATTTGCTTTGGCTTAGAATGCCTATCTCGATCCCATGTTTGCTAGTGCCAAACTGGAAACTTTGACAATTCCGTGATGCTTCACCTAGGAATACTTCTAAGGATGCCAACCTATGCTTTGGCTTTGAACGACTCTCCCGATTACTTTCCAGCGTTTCTATTTCCAAATGAGGATGAACAATACCTACAAGTATTTGCCGAATACCTAAATATAATCTACAAGAAACGCCTCGATAGCACTTGAAACAGTTCAACTTATTTACCGTTCATGTCGCTTTAATAAATCATTTATTGTTAAATTAGATTGTTAGCTATTTTAGTTTTTAGCTAGATTAAGACCCATGTATCTGATTCCGTGGGGGGGACACGACTTGCGGATGGACCCACTTCTAAGCTACCCACTTCTAATTGCCAAAATTTGCCTTCGTACCCACTTTTATGATGAATTTTTGGCGGAAAACTACCCATTTTTAACAATTATTTTGCCGATTTCAGCCAACCGACCCATATTTAAGGAAAATCTGCCGAAAAATGACCCTTGTTTAGAGAATTTTTGGCCATAAACCCACCCATATGGGCGGCACATACCCGTACCCTCAACATGTTATGTACCCCACCCCCGGGATCTGATTATATTGTGTCGAATTGAAAAACAATAGCAGTGAAAAATTGGGAAAATAGGGATCCAGCGGGTAATCACCTAATAAATCAGTTGCAATCACAACTCTTGATTGGCTGAAAATGTCCAAGCATCTAACCATATAGAAACTGCAAATTCTTATGGTTGAAATCGACAAGTGCGTCTTTAATTAAGCTGTTTCTGTTCCGTTGGTCGACACTGAAACTGTACGCTGTTCTAAGTTGTTCAAAAAAGAGCCTTCCATCTTTTAAAGAGCAGTCTTAAAAATCAAGGCCGCCTTGTAGTTCTCTACTTCTGCCCTAAGAAAATCAATTTTTTTCACGATTAAGGGAGGAGGGGTTGTGAGAAAACCAACTGAATTATACATTTTTATCTACTAAATAGGTCCCACTATGAAAGCAAATGGACTTCTTAAAATTTTACCAGAAGTATAGGACTCCCAAAAACTAGATGGACAAAACATATCTTACATCTAAAAATTACTTGGAAGGCACATGACTAATGTCTAAACATAGGAAAAACTTCAAAAACCTTGGTTTTGAAGCGTTCACCAGGGCACCAGAATTAAACATGGAGATTGTTATGGAACTCGTAAGAAACTCGTAAGAAACTCGTAAGAAACTCGTAAGAAACTCTGACAAATTTAAGCAACTTTCAGTAATGGCTGAAATTCTTAGTTTATTACAAAAAAAAATACGTATGTATCATTTGATAACAGATGTTAACTCGTTGTTCATGTTAGACATCAAAAAGCTTTTTCACTATCACTCTTAGGAACTATATACATCAGATGAAAATTAAAGTCTGTTTCAAATAAGATGTGAGGTGAGATTTGCGATAACGCAAAATTCCTTATGCAAAACACTTTAATAGACAATAACGCTAAAGATGGCGNTAGAAAAGGATAGCATCAAATACCTTGGTGTCTTAATAGATAAAAATCTTACATGGAAACAACAGATTAAGCAAGTAAACATCAAAATTTCTAAAGGCATTGGTATACTTGCTAAAATGCGACATTATGTACCTTCAACAATCATAAGAAACCTTTCCTTTGCTTTCATCGCTCCTTTTATAAATTATGGCCTTATTAACTGGGGCTCTGCAACAGCATGCTCCTTAAAATCAGTTCATCACAACGTCAATAAAGCTCTGAGAATAATGAATTTTGATAATTATACTGCAAGCTCCAAGCCTATCTTTCAAAAATTTGGTATTCTCAATTTTGAAGATAGCTTTAAACTGGAATGTGCCAAATTTATGTATGACATAAGCAAAGGTAACAGCATAGATTTCCTAAGCGAACTCTTTGAAAAAACAACAGAAAGACATAGTTATCAAACCCGTCAAGCAACGACAGATAAATTCGCCATTCCTTTAACTAAAACCAATCTGAAGAAACGTTTCATAACCTTTCAGGGTACTAAAATTTGGAATGATATCCCTTTTGATATTAGAAACAAACCAAGCAAAACAACTTTCCAACGCCATTTCCGCAAATGGCTTATACAAAAATACAACTAAAATAAAAACTTTCTTTCTAACAAACAAACAAACAAACAAATAAAAACCATTCTCCGAATTCAATCAAGTAACAATGAAACATATACAAACACCGTGCCTCCTCTCCCAACCTTTCCTCCCTTTTCTTTTATTATCTTATGTAGTTTATAGTTTTTCGCAATTTCAAATTCATGATCTTAGTTCATATCATACTATTCTCTTATATTCATTGTATTGATAATCGCATCGTTGTATATACATTAGTTAATTAATTAATTTGGAAGCTACAAAGGACACTGGGCTCGAAAACCGTTTCGGTTCCTCCACAGTGCCCTTGGCATCTCTTAATGTTGTTTAAATTGTACTTAATCTCTTTGTTGTATCCTTTAACATTTATATTATAGTTGAACCTTGTAAACATTGCTAAATATAAAATGAATTTGAATTTGAATTTAGTTAAACGTTTAGTGTTTTTAAATCTTGGCATTTTAGTTTATTTAACACAGAATTTTATGTAAGTAAATACGACGGTAACTAGTTTTAAATTTTTTGTTGACTCACAGTTATGCCCTTATTTGCATGAAAGGGAAAGCAATCCTCTGCTGGGCAAATAAAACACAATTCACGTCAGTGGCAGAATATCATGTCAGATATTTAGATTCTTCAGATGGTTGCAGGAGATATAATTGAATTTAATGGCAATCTTTCAGCCAATAATGTCTGTCGAAATAATCACATTGCAAATGACAGCCAAGGGGGGGGGGTAACTCCTATGGGGAGTTTGGTATACATGTGCCTGCCCGGGTTATGGGTTAGTTTGCGATATTTTGCCCGGTTTATGGGTCATGTTCTGTGAAGTTTCGCCCGGCTTATGGGTTAGTTTGTGATATTGTGTCCTGGTTATGGGTCTACTTAACGAAGATTTGCAGAAACTCAACTCAAGTAAATCGAAGTTGGTGTTTTTCTTGTAACCCCAGATCTGTAATAGTATTTTGAAGGAATCATGATTAAAAGAGCTCTCACCAAAGGAGTTTTGCTCTACTAATGGTACAAAGCGTACTCTAAACAGGATTCTTGTGAAAAATTTTTGCCCTTGTTATGGGGTATTTTTTCAAGATAATGCCCTGGTTATGGGGTTATGTTTTCAAAATCTTGCCCTGGTTATGGGTCCCCCCTCCGGATTCTCAAAGGCACATGCATACCAGCCCACCTAGAATAGTTACCCCCCCCCCCCCCTCGACAGCCAAATACTGTATTATAACAAATTTTGTATAAGATTATGCTAAATGTTAAAAGTGAACAAATTTTGTATGGGACTCAGACTTTAGGATACGACTGCATATTAGGCCAAAAACAACCAAATAATTAATTGTCCTCCTACCTGAACATGACAATCCATTTCCAGAGAATCCAATATCACAAGCACAAGTAAATGATCCATCTGTATTAGTACATGTCGCATTAGTAGCACAATTATGGGTACCAAGAGTACACTCGTTCTTATCTGAAAAAATAAGTATACGAATGATCAAATTTCATCTTCATCAAAATAAAACGACTACTTGGCAGAAGGATAGCAAAACTTTTCCATCAAAACAGTACAATTCAATGCACAAGTAACAATCTCATTCCAATAACAGCAAATCAAATAAACAAACAGCAACATCAATGTTCTTCTTACCTGAACATGTCACTCCGTTTCCATTGTATCCAGTCTTACAAGCACAAGTAAATGATCCATATGTATTAGTACATGTCGCATTAGCAGCACAATTATGAGTACCAAGAGGACACTCGTCGAGATCTGACAAATGAAATAGTAATAAAATGATAAAATTGCAAACTCCAGCTCCGTCTAAATAAGAAGATTGTTGGCAAAAAGAGAACAAAACCTTTCCAATAAGCCAGTAAAACATAGTGAACAAGTAACGATCTCTTCAAAATAACAGCAAACGAAATAAACAAACAAACAGCCATATCAATTTTCGTCCTACCTGAACATGTCACTCCATTTCCACTGTATCCAGTGTTACAAGCGCAAGTAAATGATCCATCTGTATTAGTACATGTCGCATTAGTAGCACAATTATCAGTACCAAGAATACACTCGTTGTTATCTGACAAAAAATAATAAACATATTATCAAATTCCAAAATTCATCTGCATCAAAATAAGAAGACTTCTTTGCAAAAAATGCAAAACTTTACCAACAAACCTGTACAACATAGTGAACAAGTAACAATCTCATCAAATAACAACATACCAAATAGACAAACAGTAACATAAATTTCGTATTACCTGAACATATCATTCCGGTTCCAGTGTATCCAGTGTCACAAGCGCAAGTAAATGATCCATCTGTATTAGTACATGTCGCATTAGTAGCACAATTATGAGTACCAAGAGTACACTCGTTGTTATCTGACAAAAACAATAGCAAAAAAATGATCAAATTTCAAACTTAATCTGCATCAAAATAAAACGACTTCTTGGCAAAAGGACAGGAAAACTTTTCCAATAAAACAGTACCGGATGAGTCAGAAGAAACAGTCCCTGTTTTAATGGCCAATACTCCCTGGATATCGAGCAATAATATTGGTAATTATATTATTAATGGTTGACACCCGGGGGGGGGTCACTTCCATATAAACTGGTACGGGATGTGCCATTTTTTGGGGTGCCTTTTTCAGGCAGAAAATAAATTTTAGGGTGTCATTTTTGGTAAGATCATAGGAAACCATAGATTTTGGGGTATCATTTTTGGTGTGATCATAAATTTTAGCGTATCATGTTCAAAAATAATTCTTTGGGGGTAAACTTTTGGGCTTTTGACCCATAATATTAAATTTTAGGGCATGCATTGCGCATATCCTGTAACTTTTGGGGTGTGGTTCTTGGCAAATCTATAAATTTTAGGGTGTGATTTCACATGTCAAAATGGCATAGCCCCGTCATCTCCCTATTGAAATTACCCCCGGGGGTTGAAATGTTCAAATATAACACATGGTAAAGCATGTGCAAGTCATTGCTCCAAGGCAGAAATATTTGAAAAATTTGATCGTGATTTTAGGCCTGTTTTGAAGGTTTCTTGAAGGGGCTTTCTCCAGAAAATCGCTCATAGCTTCAGAACGGATTGGCCGATTTCAGTCAAGTAAACATTAAATTATATTTGAAAATGTCAACCATTAAATAATGTAATCGACAATATTATCGTCTTGATATCCAGGGAGCAGTGGCCTTTCAAACGGGGATTGTTTTTTTTTTTACTCACTCGGTAAAATGTAATGCATTTAAGTAACAATCATCTTTTAATAACAACAGACAACATAAAGAAAGAAGAACATCAATTTTTGCATTACCTAGACATGTCACTCCGTTTCCATTGTATCCAGTGTCACAAGCGCAAGTAAATGATCCATCTGTATTAGTACATGTCGCATTAGCAGCACAATTATGAGTACCAAGAGTACACTCGTTCTTATCTGAAAAATAAGTATACAAATGATCAAATTTGAAACTTCCTCTTCATAAAAATAAAACAACTTTTTGGTAAAAGGAAAGCAAAACGATCCCAACACAACAGTACAATGCAGTGTCAAAGTAACAATCTTCTTCCAATAACAACAAACAAAATAAACAAACAGCAACATCCATTTTCGTCCTACCTGAACATGCCATTCCGTTCCCATTGTATCCAGTCTTACAAGCACATGTAAATGATCCATCTGTATTAGTACAGTTTGCATTAGTATGACAATTATGAGTACCAAGAGTACACTCATTGTTATCTGAAAAAATAGTAAACAAATGATCAAATTTCAAACTTCATCAAAACAAAACGTCTTCTTAGCACAAGGATAGCAAAACTTGTCCAACAAACCAGTGCAACATAGTGAACAAATAACAACAAACAGCAACATCCATTTTCGTCCTACCTGAACATGTCACTCCGTTTCCATTGTATCCAGTGTTACAAGCACAAGTAAATGATCCATCTGTATTAGTACATGTCGCATTAGCAGCACAATTATGAGTACCAAGAGTACACTCGTTGGTATCTGAAAAAATAAACAATTATACGAATGATCAAATTTCTACCTATGTCTAGGAACAACAACTGCCTTGATTAAAACAAACAAAAATCTGACTTCAGTTCAAAGTCGTCGGTTATGCATAACCTGCTAACCAGACTATCATTCATGTGGGTTGGTTATCAGGTTAGCTATGCACTAGATTGACTACATGATGCTCAGTTGTCAGCATTGAATTGAATAATAGGTGTGGCTTCAAACTGAGACTCATGACAATACAGCTTCAAAACAGAGACTACTTAGGTCAAATGCGCCGCATTTAGGGCGCATCGCATGCAATCAAATCTCGACTTTCTAAATGAGGCTAGACCACGTGCCTATTCTTAGCGCTTGATTGGCTGATCAGATCAAAGTTCGACTTTTCGAAGCGAAGTGACGTTCGAATCGACGTTCGAAGTGGCGTTTGAAGCGAAGTTCGAAGTGACATTCGACTTTTCTTTCGATATTCGAAGGATAGAAGAAGTTCGATTTTCCTTCAGATTTTAGTCACTGTAGTCTCTGTTTAGGATTTATTTGGTCGTGAGTCCGTCCTTGTATGAGAGAAAATAAAAAGATCAGATTAAAACAATAAACGAATACAAGGAATCACGTCGTTAGTCTAGTTATTCACTTGTTTTCTGATACAATTGTTACAAGCTGTATAACCACTAAGTTCGACTATAACACCTGCCTTAAAGTTGTTTCTTTTATTCCAGAACAGACCAACTATTTTGTACCATATTGGCCAACAATAAACGGAGGAAACGGATCGAATAAGCGGAAGGGCTAAAGATTTCTACCAAACGATTGAACACAAACAATAAAAAGGCATGAATATTAAAGATGCCTTGTCTTACTTTCAAGTGACACAAAAGTTAAAGGCATGTTGAATAGTCTGCCTATGCCAAAACATAAGAAATCGGCTGACTCGTGGTTTTCGATTGCGCATCTGATTGGCTAAAGTTCATGTGAAATAAAACTAAGATATGATGACTTTAGGGAGGCGCTTCTCAGTTACTCAGCACAACGTACCTGAACAATTTTTGCCGTTTCCACTAAATCCTGAATTGCACTGACAACCGTAAGTGCCATTGACATTTACGCATGTTCCATTGGGATGACAAGGACCAATAGAGGTACAAATTGTACTATCTAAAATAGAATTGATAGATTCGCAGTTAAATCAGAATTTAATGAATCGATCTTTTCGGAGATAAAACATTTCAACTGTGATTTCAAAGAAAGCAGCCCATTGCAAGGGCGCCTACCTTGTATGAATCGGTTTTATTCACCATGCTGTTTCATGAAATGGTACACGGAGCAATTGCTGTCCTCTTGGTCCGTGGATTACGGTGATATTTAAAAATCATGCTGTCTGGTTCCCTGTGGTTCTCTTGTAACAGTTCATATCGTACTACATCAACACCTGAATTTGAAATCACAAAATTATTCTTACGTCATCGTATGTCGTCCGGTTCGGATTGAAGGACAACAGGACAGCAATTGCTCTGTGTACTATGTCACGAAAACAGGACTGGGAATAAACCCAATTCATACAAGGTAGGCGCCCTTGTATGGCCCATGGCTCTTTTTAATAATGGTAAGTGTTTCAACGGCTTGACGAGAATTAAAATTGGAAAGTTTCCGTGTGGTACATACTGCGAAAATTGCGTTGCTACAGAATTATTTTCTTCTTATACTGGTTAAAGGTTAGGGTTGAAGGTCAAAGGTCTTATACTTAATCTTTTTTTGGATTAAATGGCTTGAGAAAAACTTAAGGTTATTTACCCTAATCCTAGGATTGAACTTTGAAATTTTGGTTATTTTCAAAATTATGGCATTTTTCTTCTTATAAAAAAAACAAGTACGTTTTGAAAAATTAAAGCCATATTAAATTAACGGAGTGGTAGAATTGTCAAGAAAACCACGGTCTATAAAGGGCTATAACACATAATATACTACCGGGTGTCCCAAAAAATGTACTCCTGTTGCAAAATCAAAAAAATTCGAATACAGCGCCGATCTTTACATTTCTTTTTTTGGCAAGTAGACCAAAGACCATGATATTTCCCAGGTATAGTTGATTTTGTGATTGGTTTTAAAATTAGCATATTTAGCTCTTTTTGGCTGTCTGGTTTTGAATCATACTGCAAAGAGCACTGATGATTACCAGACTAAATTCTTTTTGTACATTAAGCTTCTAATTTGGTCATAAATGTCAGAAAGAAACAAAAAATATCTTTGTAGACTAGAAGGATAATAAAAATCTCAAAATAGAGTATAGCTCAGAATAAGATTTTTCAAGCTGTAATTGTATACCCTTTAAGGTTACTGTAACCCTTCAGACACAAATTTATCGATTTTTCGTTTTCCTCATATCCCGATGGTTTAAGTATTTGAGTACCGTTTCAACCAACTCACTTCCAGAAATAACCACAATTACTGGGAAATTTGAGCATTTTAAGGTAGGTCACCTGTCGAAAATTTCGATTTTTCGAGCAAAATCAACAAAATGAGGTTTTTGCATAAGAAGGTAGTTTAATTATTGGAGAATTCGAATCTTTAATCATATTGATTATTTTGGCCCTCAAAATTGAAAATATTTTAGGTTTTAGTGATGCAGGTAAGTGAAAATCTTCCAAATACACACAAAATAGATTGAAAAGTATCTTGATTTCAGCAGCTTTTCCTAAAAGTTTCCTTTCCTCGAAGATTTTGGCCCAATACTTCATTTGGAAGCCCTGCTTTTGCTCTTTCTGATTATGAGGCTAATTTTACCGTTTGGGCAGCCTGTGTACGTATTTATGACGTCGATGTGATGTTGTTCGAACGAAAGATTTCCGTTGCGTAGCTACAAATAAGATGAATCCCGCAAGATGATTGGCTAACGAACGCAGTTCCGCTCTCTGATTGGTTTATTGACTCGTGTACCTAAACAAAATGGCGTCCTCGTTGTAGCAGTGGCAAACGTTCCTGTGATCTTTCTCGAAGTTATCACTGTATTCTCTCAAAGTATAGCCGCTAAACTTGTCCTTGTGGAACCATCATGGCAAGAACGAAACAGAGATCAAAGAAACCCTTTCTTGGTCGCAAGAAATTCATTGGAGAAGTAAAGAGAAGACTGATAGGCCTAGTGAAGCTTGCTGAGTCAAGATCGGCCAGTGAAAGAAACTGACCTGTTTTGGTGTGACTCTCGAAAGTACCCAAATTAAACAAGAAAGGGAAGAAACTGATCACTTCACATTTGTGCAGAAGTCTTCTCTGATAAATCTTTTAAGCAAGCTTTTATGCCCAACTTGCAACAGGCCTGGTATCACTTTGCAGATACTTGAAGACAAGATGTCTGGTTTTGCTGCAATGGGATCTTTGCTTTGTACCACATGCGAAGAGGATGTTGATGAAAACTACCTTTGTCAGAGAGTGGGAAACTCAAAATCAACAAATGTCCCATTTGAAATTAACACAAGAGCAACTCTAGCTTTCAGGGGGATTGGCTGTGGGTTTGCTTCAATGAAAGAATGGTGTGGTATGATGAATCTTCCCTATTCTATGAGCCAAAATGTATACAGAGTTCATAACAGGAAGATTTGTGATGCCAGTATTTCAACTGTCAGAGGAAAATCTTCTCAGAAGGTGTGTTAGAAATAAAACACAAAATACAAATAAGTCCCCTGCACAATATATACTATTGGAAGTATTGTCCAAAAGCAACATTTGTTGACAGAATCGTTATCGAGACTGCAGTGTCATTTGCAGTATGCCAGTTC
>REGM01000015.1:1245609-1262501 GCA_004194415.1 Aurelia aurita | reverse complement strand
TAATCAACTTGTTATAATTGATTGGATTCTAAATTTTAGTCTGCGTATAATAACATAGAAGCTTGTTTGGTTTAGGTTAAGGATCGGCCGTGAAAAGTAGAGTTTCTTAATCGCTGTCTGAAGGGTTACAGTAACCTTAAGTGAAGAAAACCAATATTTTGTCAAATTTAAATATATTTAGATCATTGGCAAGAGAGATTGAAAAGAAAATTTTATGATAGGTTTGATAACCGAGTTTTGGTGATTTTCTAAACAGGAGTAATTTTTTGGGACACCCCGGTAGCAAGCAGAAGTCTGTCGCTCTTCAGGTTTAAGATTTAAAAATATTATGATGTTACTTTCTCAAACAAGTTCTAATCTAGAAAAGTCTATAACTTTGAAAATAGAGAAGACAGTAAAAATTCAACGGTGCCTAAAGTACCTAAAGGTTTCATTAGCTGCTGTATATATTTGGAGAACATGCTCATTTTAATTTGTGCAATGATTTTATCTTTGCTTCTTCTCTTTAGGATCTTATTTAAAGATTTGCTGTGACCATTGTCATGCAACGATGGTTTCCATTTAGTCGTTGACAGTCTCTTATGATCTTTGGCGATCATTGACCGTCATCGCATATTTGTAATGATTGCAAAAGATCGAGTGGAAACCAGGTCCAGAATTTACAAATATTGCCAACGACCAACAAAGATCATGAAAAATCGACTTATCGAGGGTGGCTGGAATAGAACCGAGTTCTATTCTGGCGATCGCCAACAATCTATAAAGATAGCAAAAGATCGTAACGACTGAAAACATAAAATGGAAACATCAAAAAATCGCAACATATCACTAACACGCTACGTCAACGACCCACGAAGATCGTCGACGACTCACGAAGATTGTCAATGACCAACAAAGGATCGTCAATGACCAACGAAGATCGTCATCGACTCACAATCATCATCCCACGAAGAGCACAAACGACCAACAAAGATCGTCAACAACCTACAAGATCGTCAACGACCCACAAAGATCGTCAACGACCCACAGAAATCTTTCCGCTGAGGAGGAGGCAGCACTAAACCAATTGCGTAATATGAAAGACGTCATCATAAAACCAGCAGACAAAGGAGGCAAAACTGTCCTCTGGTCAACAATAGATTATAATTCCGAAGCCAAACGCCAACTAAACGACCAAACGTTCTATCTGAAAATGAAAAGTAACCCTACTGGAGAGCTCGCCCTCGAAATCGAAACTTTTCTCACCCACATAAAAAGCCAAGAACTAATCACCAACGACACATATGATTTTCTTAGACCTGGCCCAGACACTCGTACTCCAGTATTTTACATGNTAACTTCAAATCAAACCGAGCAGTCAACCACCCCCTTCCATCCCCACCACCCCTCTTCCTGACCGTATAATTCAAAATCAATTCATGTTGGGAGTTTGGGAATTTGGGATTGTTTGTGTTTGATAAAGAATGCTGAGTGCGACTAGTCTTATTACTTTTATTTGCCACTCTGGCTATTATTATCATTTCCAAAGAAAAAATCACAAAAAATATCAAGGACCTAAATCAAGGGGATTCCCTTCTTGTCACATTCGATGTCAAATCCTTATACACATGTATACCACACGATCAAGGAATTCAATATTGCCTCGAAGCTATGCAGAATTTGGAAACCAAGTATTACTCAATGTTATTTTGAAACAAATACTATAAAATCGACATACTTGCACAGTTGGTAACTCCATCTCCTGTGAATCCAGATTTGCAAGTACACAAGTATGAGCCAATGCTGTTCGTGCATGTCGCATCAGAATTACAATCCCCATTGTTTACCAAACATTCATCAATATCTGTTTGAAAATTTTGTTATAGCTTAATGTTCATCGAAAATACAGTGAACCTGAATCTAAGAAACCCGGCTATTCAAATCATCCTGTTTAGGTTCCTATTTCTGTGAGGGGATTTCAAAATGAGGGTTTACCGTTCATCAAAAACCGTTGGTCTTACACTATTTTTCTGAAAAAATAAATTGTTTCCAAAAATGCCAAAGTTTCATGCAATATTATTACATATTGTTGACAGCCAACGAGGAGGGGGGGGGGTAACTCCTATGGGGAGTTTGGTATACATGTGNGGGGGGGGGGGGGGGTAACTCCTATAGGGAGTTTGGTATACATGTGCCTGCCCGGGTTATGGGATATTTTGCGATATTTTGCCCGGTTTATGGGTCATGTTCTGTGAAGTTTCGCCCGGGTTATGGGTTAGTTTGTGATATTGTGCCCTGGTTATGGGTCTACTTAACGAAGATTTGCAGAAGTTAATCGAAGTTGATGTTTTTCTTGTAACCCCAGATCTGTAATAGTATTTTGAAGGAATCATGATTAAAAGAGCTCTCACCAAAAGGAGTTTTGCTCTACTAATGATAAAGCGTATTCTAAACAGGATTCTTGTGAAAAAAATTTTCCCTGGTTATGGGGTAGGTTTTCAAGATAACGCCCTGGTTATGGGGCTATGTTTTCAAAATCTTGCCCTGGTTATGGGTCGACCCTCCGGATACTCAAAGACACATGTCTACCAGCCCGCCCTAGAGGAGTTACCCCCTCCCCCCTCGGAGATATTCAACTTCAAGGCGATTCTTGCCTGGTTTTATGCATGAATAGGAAGATTTTAATGTTCAGATGTGGAATCAAACGAATTTATCCTAAAAGTGTGGCTTATCTCAAAATTATGGGGTGTTTTCTATGGGGAACCGTGACGAAGAACCGAAGAAATCACAAGAAAACGGACCTTACACAATGGCTCCAAAAGTTTTCTTACAAAGATAAGTAGCGTTCAATGAGCAGCGGAGAACACAATCTTGTGACAATGGAAGAAAGCTGAGAATCCTAGAGTATGACACTTTTTATCATGGAATCTATGCCTGTGTTTAAAATGCAGCAATTTTACCATTCACACATTTAAGAGAGTGCTCGGCGAATTTAGCGATCAACGCCTATTTCCGCACAAATAGCTGATAACTCACCTCTTGTGCTAGGGATGATGGTGGTAAAATCGCACGCACAAATCTCTATGGGTTCTCGAGCAATGAGTTATTTTGTTGAAAACCATTTTCAGACAATCCTGGCCAAAAAAAGCTGGGACATAGTCAATTTTCAGTGTTTTTGTGATGTTTCCTAAAATATAGAGACAAAAACGTACGTTTAGGACTTTCTGGTCCCCCCTTCCCCCTAATTCAATGTTGACTGGGTAGAGTGGGTTTTGTTTCAAGCATCATTGAAATGGGGGAAGTGGGGGCACGAAATCAAATTCCGAATTAATGCAATTTGTTAATTTATCCCAAGTAATTTGGCCAAGATTGTAGAACAAAGAAAACACTCAGGCGCATCATCATTGTTTCTTTGGCTATCTATCATTCACGGCACAGAAGTGCTTGCAACTTCGATCTGAATTATACATTTTTAGATTGTTTTGCTCTTTGCAAATGTTACTATATATTGCATTCGTAAGCTGTTAAAATTCCTGGCTCAAAGACAGAAGAAGATGTTTAGCATCTCAAGGTTTTGTCGCCTTCAAGTCTGCCAACAAGAATTATTGCTTTAGACGTCAGTTTGGATTTACTGGTGTTTATTTTAACAGGATTTTAATCAAGATCTGTAAATATGATTGTTTAGTGTAATTGAATTTTTAGAATCAGCTGCTTTTTCTCAGGAAAACGAATTATACATTTCAGGAGACAGACTAATATTGTTTCAGATGTCTGAAACTGAGAGATTCAGAAAATGAACAATCAAAATTATGCAAAAGCCTACTTGTGTAAACTAAATATTATTTCGACTACGAATCAAGTCAAGAAAACGAATTGAACAGTTTATAAATATTTAACTACCCAGGTACCATATCAGTGTTTCCGTAGCCACAGTAGGATTATCGAGACAAGCATCTGCCTTATTTGCTGGTGAGTCTAAACAAAGGATTTTGCACAATGCTTGGTCTGTTAGCTTTTTCCTATTTATTTAACACTCACACACGTACCCTAACCAAGCCAATTGAAAACAGTTTTTGGAACATTCTTAATTTAAAGGCAAAATATTTTAGTATTAATCAATTTATGAATTTCTCATTTATTAAGTCAAGGTCTAAGTAAGCCACTGGAATTTGAATCTTTCAAATCGGTTAGAAAAAAATTTGCATTATGATTTTTTAAACAGTTTATCTCCTTAAATATCAAATGTCATACTTTGTTCGAAGTACAATATCTAAAATTTTAATATGTAATATTCTTCATTTGTTACTCATCCAATAAAAAGGCATCGATTATTGAATAGCTATGACGTCAGTTGAAGGTAGATAATGCACAAACTGATTAAAGTGAGTTCTATTAATCGTTCATGAAAAGAAGAATAACACCAAACTGAGACCACTCATACTGCTTGTTAGAGTGCTTGGCAAGTCTATCAATAGTGATAACCACGACAATGTAATAAGTATAAATACAGTCTGTTCGCTCAGCTCATGGAAAAATTCAGAAACTTGGCTCATAAAACAGAGCGCTAACTATTTACTCGTGTTTCATGTCGGGTCCCATCCCAGTTGACGCTATTTTTGTAATTCCCCTTTTGAGCTGTCTTTTAGATCATAAAAGAGCATTATGTATCACAGTCATGAAAACTTCTTTTATCTACGTTTGAATGAAAAGGGGCATACAGTAGCACATTTCTTGTTGGTTGAATGATGGTTAATCAAACCATGAATTGGGAATTGTCCATAAGTTGATAACAGACTGTAATGCACACCTTAATGTTCTTTCAAACTTCTTTTCAGATGTCTTACAGACAACACAGTCAAATTTCCCCGAGCAAATGGACACAAGCAAAGCTTTAGCATCCAAGCATTTAAATACATGGGCGACTCAACAACTACCGGGTGGGTCAGAAAAAACGTGGGGCGTTTAGCAAGCAATATTCTGGTGAAAAACAATTCAAATCGGGAGCGTTTAAGTATTATATTGAAAAGGAAGATTGAATTAGTTAAAAATATTTAGTTTGTTAAAATAGATCATTTCTTTCCTTGTTTATTTGCGATTTTGTGATATAGCCATTTTTAGCCCTGTCCACAAGTTGCTCGGCAACTTTTGGGCAACCTTTAGTCTTTTGGGAAACTTTTAGGAATTTTGGCAACTTTTGCAATATTGGGAAACTTGTCATTATTTTAGCAATATTGCAACAATTTCAATGGAGTTTTGTTTATTGTCTGAAAAANAGATGAGAACTTGTGACTTCACAATCGTAATTCTAAAGCAAATAAAAACAAAAGAGGAATCAAAAGACCTTCTCATTTCATTGTTGGTTAAGGAATATATTTACTGTTAAATAAAGGTAGAGCAAAGTCCATTTTTTCTGCAGAAGATGAGAACTTGTGACTTCACAATCGTAATTCTAAAGCAAATAAAAACAAAAGAGGAATCAAAAGACCTTCTCATTTCATTGTTGGTTAAGGAATATATTTACTGTTAAATAAAGGTAGAGCAAAGTCCATTTTTTCTGCAGAAGATGAGAACTTGTGACTTCACAATCGTAATTCTAAAGCAAATAAAAACAAAAGAGGAATCAAAAGACCTTCTCATTTCATTGTTGGTTAAGGAATATATTTACTGTTAAATAAAGGTAGAACAAAGTCCATTTTTTCTGCAGAAGATGAGAACATGTGACTTCACAATCGTAATTCTAAAGCAAATAAAAACAAAAGAGGAATCAAAAGACCTTCTCATTTCATTGTTGGTAAAGGAATATATTTACTGTTAAATAAAGGTAGAACAAAGTCCATTTTTTCTGCAAAAGATGAGAACTTGTGACTTCACAATCGTAATTCTAAAGCAGATAAAAACAAAAGAGGAATCAAAAGACCTTCTCATTTCATTGTTGGTTAAGGAATATATTTACTGTTAAATAAAGGTAGAACAAAGTCCATTTTTCTGCAGAAGATGAGAACTTGTGACTAATCGCTCTATTCTCACTGGCTGAAAAGCCCTCGTTTTCACATTCGGCCTCGATCTAGATATTCTCTGAGGTCCTACATTCATTCATTCATTCATTCATTCATTCATTCATTCATTCATTCATTCATTCATTCATTCATTCATTCATTCATTCATTCTACTTTTACAGTAGTAAAAGTTAATATATTGTTAATTTAGTTCTATTATATTTTTCGTTTCCAATCGCGTTTTAACTAATTAATATGTATTTATCTCTATATTATACGTAGTTTTAAAGGCATGTATAATTTGTAAATCGCTAGACCCCGTGCGGGTGTTGAATTTATGAAATGAAATGAAAATCCATTTCATTCATTTTTATTTATTTAGGCACGGTAGCCCCGTCAGTCCATCAGAACTGCTTTTCAGGGGGCCGTGGCAAAAACATCTACAAATTAAAAAGATGCTACATAATAGTGACGAAATAAGTATTTTCATTAATGTTCATTTTTTAATCTTTTCTTAATGGTGGCAAGGGAGGGTGCCTGTTTAACATCAAGTTCAAGGTGATTCCAAAGCTTAGGTCCACGAAAAGATATAGCCTTTTGCCCATTGTTAGTACATGGCCTAGGATGCCTCTTTGCATGCCCCCACAGGTCCCGGGGGACCAGGAGGCATATTTGAGCCTGAACTCTGTCAGTTAGACTCCGTTCAAGCAACAAGACGTTTATCCAGGTTTTTCGACCCACCCTCCTCCCTCGGCGATGATTGGCAATCGAAGAACGCCAAACCGCTATTCAAATCCGCGATTCCCTAGCACTCTCCATATCTTAACCTAATTTGAATAGCGGGGCGGCAAAGGCAGTGAGAATAGGTTACTATTTCACAATCGTAATTCTAAAGCAGATAAAAACAAAAGAGGAATCAAAAGACCTTCTCATTTCATTGTTGGTTAAGGAATATATTTACTGTTAAATAAAGGTAGAACAAAGTCCATTTTTTCTGCAGAAGATGAGAACTTGTGACTAATCGCTCTCTTTCACCCAGGGGGGGGGTACTCATATATATTTAAGATAGGGATGCTCAGGTTACTTTTTTGGGTCTAAAATTTGGGCAAAAGTTATTTTTTTGGGTCGGTCAATTGTACAGTTTTTTTTGGGTTCGTGAAATTCTGGATTATTTTTTTGGGTTAGTCAATTGTACAGTTTTTTTTTGGGTTCGTGACATTCTGGGTTATTTTTTTGGGTCTCAAATACGAGAACAGTTTAAAAATATAGAAAAGCATGATTTTTTGACTTTTTTGGATGTTTAGGGGTAAGAAAAATTATTTTTTTGGGTCAATTTTTATCCTAGGAATTATTTTTTTGGGTTGATGGTTTGTACCCCAGCTTGAACACCCCTATCCTAAATACATATGAGTACCCCCCCCCNCCCTACTGATGAAGGGTTATGCCCGATACGTTTAGTGTATTTAAATCTTGGCATTTTAGTTTATATAACACAGAAATTTATGTTTATTTGCAAAAACTATGGCACACGTCACTCTCAACATATTATTACATTGGAGTATAAACACTCAACCTAGAAAATAAAACTGCTGTTAATATCTCAGAAAATGGAATTAACGACCAACAGTTGCAAGCAAAATTTTATGGAATATTGACCAGGATCCTATACATTTCAGTCAAATCAATCGAGGTCACAATTTAGGTATTAATAAGGAAGCTCACATCAAAATCACACGACACACGTACAAAATAATTTACGAACTTTTCGTAAGTCGATCTAGCACACTTTTAAAACTTTCGCAAATGCTTTACATTTAGTCCCAGGGGGGGTACTCATATATATTTAGGATAGGGATGCTCAGGTTACTTTTTTGGGTCTAAAATTTGGGCAAAAGTTATTTTTTTGGGTCGGTCAATTGTACAGTTTTTTTTGGGTTCGTGAAATTCTGGATTATTTTTTTGGGTTAGTCAATTGTACAGTTTTTTTTTGGGTTCGTGACATTCTGGGTTATTTTTTTGGGTCTCAAATACGAGAACAGTTTAAAAATATAGAAAAGCATGATTTTTTGACTTTTTTGGATGTTTAGGGGTAAGAAAAATTATTTTTTTGGGTCAATTTTTATCCTAGGAATTATTTTTTTGGGTTGATGGTTTGTACCCCAGCTTGAACACCCCTATCCTAAATACATATGAGTACCCCCCCCCCCTGGGTAGGCTGTAAGCATAAAACCATTATGCCCATGACCGCTAGTTTTGACCCGCATGATTAACCCGCGTTGTATTAACCTAGGGAATCTTCATGCTTACTACCTGTGCCATAATGGACATTTCAAAACAAAGTTTATTAAAGCCTTTCCAACGTTTAAACATTACTCAAGTACCTTCCGAGTAATATAATACACGATTCAAGTGAAAATGAAATAAAAATATGCTAAGGATTTCCTTTATCAAAATAATTAGTTTCTTAAGCTATATTTTTCCCAGTAATGGAGTTTCTTAATTTTTTTGGCGATCTAAGAGTTGAGTTTCTTGTAAGCAGTTTCTTATGAAACAAAATAGTGGGTGTACATGGTTTCAGTCCGAGGAGAATGAGGAGGCGAGGAGGCTACTTTTTAACCCCGAGGAGCCGAGGATTCGCATTTTTCGTGCGAGGGAGGAATCTCAAAAAAAATTTTTAACCTGCGAGGTGCGAGGAAAAAAATAAGATTAAGGACTGAGAAAATTCCTGTTTACATAAGATTTACATGTTGGCTGCAAAAGTATTGTGGTTCTAATCAAAAGCACAGTTTATAGTTTTATTTTCAATTCTTCTCATTTACGCCAGTTATTAGAGTGTCCCTGATTTGTTAGATTTGTTTCGNTCTTAGACACAGCAATAGCATTGCACTTCCAAGGCAAAGGACCGAAGCTTTTAAAAATAGTTTTATTCCTCACTGCATTAGTCTTTGGAACAATCTTGATGAAGAAACGCGCGGATCTGCATCGCTCTCAATTTTTAAGACTAGATTGATAAGCTTTGTACGACCAGCAAAGAAAAGAATATTTGGCATCCATAACCCTGCTGGTTTACATTTACTTACGCAATTAAGAGTTGGTCTAAGTAATCTGAGAGAACATAGATTTAGGCACAATTTCAGGGATACGACTGACCCAATGTGCCTGTCAAACGACGGTGTGGAAGATACTGCACACTTTTTGCTGCTGTGCCATGAATATACTACTCACAGAACGGTGTTCCTTGACAGAGTAAATCGCATTTCGGCTTCCTGTGGAGTGGACATCAATAGTTTATGCGAAGATGAATTGCTTAATGTAATTCTCTATGGGAGTGAAAATTTTCCAGATATTTCAAATAAAGACATACTCTTGGCAACTATAGAATATGTAACGGCTACCAACAGGCTAAACTAACTAAAGCTGCACTTTCTCTTTCCTTTCTTTCCTCTCTCTTTTTTTTTCTTTGTTTTTCTTTCACAATCTTTTTTTCTTTACCTTACTTTTCTTTCTTTGTATTTATGTACCCTTTATGGGCTTAAGTGAATATGATGCGAGCACTCTTATTGTCTAACCTTATTCATATATATATTTACATCGCTGATTGAACAAAAATCAGCGCACTTTCACTTTCACAAACCGAAATGTTTAATACCAGTGTTCGCATCACATTCACCCAAATTGTGTTATCTATGTACTGTTCCTGTGTTGGCTGAAGAGGAGATGTGCCCGAACACACCCTCTGTGGTATCGTCCTGTCTTGTTCTATGTCCTTGTAGTAATGCTGTAACATCGTAATATCGTAGTATTGTAGTAATTCAGTATTGTAGCATTTGTAATATTGTAGTATCTTTTCCTGTATTTTAGTATCGTATAGTGTAGGTAATGTAGCATTTGGTATTGATTTATAAAAAAAAAAAAATATTCCATTCCCAGAATTTTCGTCCCAAAAACTACCCCAAAACTGGCGCACATCCCCGTATCACTGGATAGGGAAGTACCCACCCCGGGCGCGCAGTCAAATTCGCAAAGAATATTTTGACAAAACCACTAAGTTGATTGAATAGCATTGGTCTCCACATGTATACTGGTGATACTGCAGCCTTTTGTTCCAGAAATTCAGTTGATGATATCCATTCAGTTGATGATGTCCATCCACAGGAGACCCAATCGCTTATTATATGGAGGGTTGAACAGGTAACTATAGAAAGTAAGCTAATGATCCACTATTGATCCCACCTTATTTGAAAAATTATCGCGCGGAAGCATTTCATTTTTTACGCAAGCAAGGAGATACAACAAAACTTTTGCACAGTCAAAAAGTTGGCCGTTATGAGGCACCGTAGATGTCAGATGAAATTTGCGATAATTCCAAATTAATAGCAAAAAATTATGTAAAACTGTTCAATTGCTCTTATTGTCCTTATTCTCGGATATTCAGGAGTGGTCATGTCCTATGGGAACATTGGTTCCAGGTCTGTCCCAAAACTTGGCTTTTTTCTCTTAACTTTGGGCAAGCTCTGTCTCCAAAAGGTGGCTTTTTTGCCTTCAGTAAAGTTTGGCTTTTTTCCTGAATATTATTGGACAACAGATCATTTGGCAAGGTTTGTCCCCAAAACTGGTTGTTTTCGCGCTGTCAGCACTGGTTTTTTCTTGCCCAATATCAACGAAAAACTGAAATTGTAATAATTTAAGAAAATTCTTTGCTTGTTTCTTCAAATCAATGGGCAACAATTTTTCACCAAGTTTTTTGGCTTTTTTTCGGTAAATTCATGGACAATACTGAACTAACTGCTCAAAACTGGGTGGGATCCGACAAATACTAAGGACAGAGGTAACACCAATTAACTCAAAATAGGTATTTCACAATTACAAATGCAAAAACCGGGTGGGATTTCAGAAAAACTTGGGACAGAGGTCACAACAGTGCACCCAATATTCGGCAAAAATTGGCTTTTTGAGGGAAATTTCAAGGACATACGTTACATCAAATGGATGTCAAAAGCCTTAAGATGTTGAGGGAACAGCATTATAAATTCTGCTATACCTGAAATTTATGCTGACCAGCTATGTCCCAAAAACTTGGCCTTTTCTGGAGTTCCTTGCATAAACCTCGCCAAAAACCGGGTTGGTTTATTTTGGTTCCCAGGACAAAGGTGGGGTTAAGAATTTTACAGTACTTGACTGCCCCTGGATATTCTCGCCTGATATCTGCTGATACTTCCAAGCAACAACAACAACAACAAATCGAACAAATTGCTAACAGCAACAACAACGTTAACAACAACAACGGAATTATCGAGAAGCTTCTTCTCGAGTTACGATCAAATGCCTGCGAAACGTGGTGAATGAGTGCGAAGCGAGTGTAAGAGGAAAACATAGCATATTTAAAATAAAAGCAGGAGGAAAGTTAAGCAAGAAAATGGAGTGCAAAAGCCTTGATGAACTACTGAAGATCTCCTTGAAATTAAGCGATGAAGAGATGAGAGAGTGGCCATCGCATCAGAAAGAATTTGAACCAGAGAGGCAGAAATGGTTGAAGGAGGCTATGGAAAACATCCTTCAAAATAGTGATGTAAAGATACTGAAAGAGAGTTTAGAGGTTCTGTATCGCGGTGGCTATGAAGAGACAGAGGAAGAAATTGTCAAGAAAAAATCAAAGGCTTTNGAACAGCATTATAAATTCTGCTATACCTGAAATTTATGCTGACCAGCTATGTCCCAAAAACTTGGCCTTTTCTGGAGTTCCTTGCATAAACCTCGCCAAAAACCGGGTTGGTTTATTTTGGTTCCCAGGACAAAGGTGGGGTTAAGAATTTTACAGTACTTGACTGCCCCTGGATATTCTCGCCTGATATCTGCTGATACTTCCAAGCAACAACAACAACAACAAATCGAACAAATTGCTAACAGCAACAACAACGTTAACAACAACAACGGAATTATCGAGAAGCTTCTTCTCGAGTTACGATCAAATGCCTGCGAAACGTGGTGAATGAGTGCGAAGCGAGTGTAAGAGGAAAACATAGCATATTTAAAATAAAAGCAGGAGGAAAGTTAAGCAAGAAAATGGAGTGCAAAAGCCTTGATGAACTACTGAAGATCTCCTTGAAATTAAGCGATGAAGAGATGAGAGAGTGGCCATCGCATCAGAAAGAATTTGAACCAGAGAGGCAGAAATGGTTGAAGGAGGCTATGGAAAACATCCTTCAAAATAGTGATGTAAAGATACTGAAAGAGAGTTTAGAGGTTCTGTATCGCGGTGGCTATGAAGAGACAGAGGAAGAAATTGTCAAGAAAAAATCAAAAGCTTTAGATGACGTCATTTTTCTGCTTGATTCTGATCATAATGCGACAGACTTGCACCTTATTGGAGGGCTGCCTATTATTTCTGGTTATCTAGGAAGTCCGGTGAGCTCACTGCGTTGGAGGGCTGCAGAGATCCTTGCCAATACTACACAAAACAAGCCAGTATGTCAACTAGCAGCAATGGACACTGGGGCAATTGGAAGGCTTATAGCATTGCTTAAGTATGATGATGTTGACATGGTTAAAGTGAAGACCATCTTTGCATTATCATGCATCACCAAAAACTGTGCTGCAGCAACAAAAGATTTCATGGATTCCGATGGAATGAATGCGTTAATTGCTGCTTTAAAGAGTGACTTTGAAAAGATTAAGTTAAAAGCATCATTCATGTTGATAAGTTTAACTTTTGATGATGAGTCAATTATCCACAAGATGGTATCAGCAGACATTGTTCCCATGTTGGTCTCACTTCTAAAAGGCAAGCATAATGCAGTACATACTCACATAATCAGACTTCTACTTGAAATAGTCTCTAAAAGCAAACAAGCAGTCTTGCAATGTAAGATGCCAGACTATTTGTTGAAGAGACTTCTAACTGAGAGGAAAGCAGAATTGCAGTCCGAAGATCCAGAGCAATTTGAAGATGAGATTGAACATTGTAATGAGATAATCAAAATATGCTTTCAGTCTTAAGCCATTATGAACTGCCCCTGCAGTATGTGCTACTCTTTGTAGCATAGATGATTTGAATTTACTTTTACCTAAATGCTTAGGAGCATTTGTTTAGCCTACTGTATGTACAGTATTTGCATTTAAAGATTAAATCTGTTTTCATAAACGTAGGAAAATATGATCAACTGATAATCTGCTCCATCTGTTTTCAATATGATAATTCCCTTAAAGCTCTGTGCTCTGTGTCATTTCTTTAATTCATTGCTTCATGCATTTTTAAGCTGAAAAGCACCAAAAGTTCTGGCACTGAATGACCCATTGCCAACGCAACACACTAGGTTACGACACAAGATGAACTTTAAAAATTTTTACAAAGCTGTGTTAGATCAGTATTTTTAGTATTTTGCCTTATTGCATTATTCCATGATAAATGCATGCCAAAGTTCTTAAGGGTTTGTGCGAAGATCCCCAATATTCGTCAAAGATCTTTGGTGTAACAGGTCTGGAGTGCAGCCTGGTATATTTGTGCCATAATAATGACTCTAAATTATCTCTTTTAATAGCTCTGGTATTAAATGACCATGTTCAAATAAAAGGAGTTTCTTTAATGTACAGTATTATCTGCCTGAAGGACCCATAAGGGGCTCATTCCTAAAGCCAAGCAAACCATCCCTAGTGGCACCTCATTTCAAGAACTTTAAGCTTTTCTCTGAAGAGAGAGGCATACAGAAACAGAACTGGTCCACTAGGCTTCTTATCCTACCACGTCAAGTTTGCATCTATATGTGAAGATTAAAAGACCAACAAGAAACATAGAAACATCAGTACTGATAGTAGATTAAGAATTATTTGTTCAAATGAAATTGAAACTTGAACTTAAATTATCTCTTTTAATAGCTCTGGTATTAAATGACCATGTTCAAATAAAAGGAGTTTCTTTAATGTATTATCTGCCTGAAGGACCCATAAGGGGCTCATTCCTAAAGCCAAGCAAACCATCCCTAGTGGCACCTCATTTCAAGAACTTTAAGCTTTTCTCTGAAGAGAGAGGCATACAGAAACAGAACTGGTCCACTAGGCTTCTTATCCTACCACGTCAAGTTTGCATCTATATGTGAAGATTAAAAAACCAACAAGAAACTGTAAACTTTTTCTCTCTCTCTCTAGGATCTAGGATAAGGATAAATCATTAGCTGCACATACAGTAACTGTATGAAGGATTTTGAAAATATAGAAAACCAGCTTACTAGAATTAGCTGGTTTCGGTGACGAGGGGGTAAGTGGTTATGGTTAAGGTGGTAGTGTCGAAAACTAAGACAAAAGATTTGGAAATTTCAAAGGGCATGCAGCGCTGTGACTTTAGTACTGCGAAGGCGCTGTAACAGCAACAACAACATTTTAAAAGAAAACAACAAGTCGAAAAATGTTGTGCAAATTTTTTTATGGCGGACGCGAAGGAAGGAGAGCTGCTGTTGGAGAAAGAAAATAAACAAGATGGGAAGAGTATTTCTCAATCATCCAGGTGGAACAAGGCTGTTTTCTTGTGCTAACTGTGATACTGTACTGACAAATAGAAACGAGCTTATTTCTGTGGTAAGTATCTACTTTAAGTTCACAAAAGTTCCTATCGGTATCGGATTCTGCTTGTTTACCTTGCCCGACGAAATAAAAAAATTGCAGTCTGACATGTTAGAATAGTACTTGTTGTTTCAAGTCAACTCAGTCGTTCTTTGCTTGAACAATTAAATAAGATGCTCTAATACCAGAAATATGTTTCTGATATATTTTCATGATTCTTTTTGAGTCAAATACTGTAGGTAGATTATTCCGCAAGTCAAGATTTGCCTTCCGATTTGTTTTGAAAGGAGCTATTATTATGGATGTGTGGTGTGATCATGGGAAGATTTTCGTACGGCTCGCATTGGCTGGTAACATTGCGCGATTTCTGCACGAACAGATCTTTCAAATTGAGATCTTGCTGGTTCCTAGGAAACCAGGCAAATTAGAACAGCATAGAAGAAAGAAGATATTCTCTGGTCGATAACACAGGACCTAACAGTGAATGAAGTGCTGATAAATAAACAACAAAATCCCGGAAAAAGACATCACCCAGAGTGCTGAGTAGTTGCTGCTATCACTATCAGAGCGTTGATAATGGCGATGGAAAAATAAAAAATGTGTCTTGGCCAACCATTCAAAGGAGATTTACCATTTTGCCTCAGAAAGTTGTAAATGTAAATTCTAATTGAATTCTGAAAAATGTTGGTTCATCATCCAGCAAATGTGATTTATGGGAAATTTCCACTAATGAAGGAAAATTCTTAGCATTTGATATGTTCAAAATTGGGTAGCACTTGATATGTTCAAAATTATTATAATCCTACATTTTCTGTACCCAAGGCCAAGCAACATTTTTGTAGGGCAAGGAGGGTAATTTTGAAAAGATAGCTGTGGCGTTTTGTGTGTAAAATTGGTTTGTGTGCAGCACCTTGTTTCTTGATCTTTCATGCCACAGAAAGAGCTAGTGACAGTGGCTCTATCACATTGAAATCTACCCTTTCACCCAGGGCAACACTCAGCACATACAAATAGCCAAAGAAATTTTCAGGCAACTCAAAAATATCAGTTCAGCTTCATACTTGACACTAGTAAACAAATGTAAAATATCCGAAAACAATACCAAACCAGGATTATTGTCTTTAAAGAACCCAAAAAATATCAGTATAAATATATAATGTTTGATTCCAAAAATATTATGGCTATATTTTCAGTTTATTTGGACCCAAAAATATTGCTTTTTGACAATATTCTGCCCCAGAAATATCGGACTGGCCTTCCTTGTACATATGTGTATTTTTTCATATTCCATTAAAAATTTACATCACAAATTACTAAACGCTACTTACAAACTACAGTACTTTACAATATACCAGGGGGAGCAAAAGACTATGACTATTGCATGGCCATTACATAAAACTTAGACATGGAACTGCAAACCATGAAATACTTCATGCAAAAAGAAAATTTACAAATAGGGACTTGGTGGTTGCATAGTGTAGAACTAAGCATACAGTAGGGCTCAAATCTTTCAAATCTTTAAAAAGGTGGGTGTAAAATTCTATTACATTTTTCTTTGGATTGAATGGTTTGAACGGAACTTAAGGTACTTTACTGTAAATCTGTTGTGGAAATTTTTTGATATATAGATTATTTTCAAAATGGCGGCATTTTTATTTTTTGTGAAAGAATTCATGGAAAATTGTGAAAAAATTGAAATTGCCGTAAATCCTAAATCAATAGAGGAAATATGATACAATCTTAAGAAAACCATAGTTTACGAAGGTCTACAATATTGTGGCAAGCAGAAGTCTGTCGCTCTTCTGGTTTAGGATTTAGAAATTTGATGACATCACAGCCTCAAATATAATAAATGCTGCCATTTTAAAAATAATCTATATATCAAAAAATTTCCAGGACAGATTTACAGCAAAGTACCCTAAGTTCCTTTCTAGCCATTTAATTCAAAGAAAAATGTATTACAATTGTAATAGAATTTCACACCCACCTTTTTAAAGATTTGAGCCCTATGCTGTAGAACTACACTGTATGTTTGAAATTATCTGCACATATTAACATGGTGTTCAAAAAAATCTACTGTACAGTCTTTCATATGGCTCAAGAATTCTTATCATAATATGAAGAATTCTTCAAAATTCTTAAAGAATTTTTGAGAATTCTTGTCATTGTTAATGTGCACAAGGCCTGTACTGTAATCCGTATGTGCATGTACTGAGTATCCCCCTCTACCTTTTCATACAATGTGTCTCATACATTGAACTATTTGTTAGCAGTTCTGATAATTTCCTGATATTATGAAGTCATTTTCTCTTTTTTTATTTCCTTAGGCACAAAATTTTACTCCATTTCATTCCTTTCTGTTTC
>REGM01000015.1:1230275-1241459 GCA_004194415.1 Aurelia aurita | reverse complement strand
AAATTTCAAGTTTTTCCAAATTGAAAAAGAATTTTTTGGAGCTGAAATTTGCACACAAAAAGTTTGAGTCTTTGCTCCGACATCTCCAACTTTTCGTTTTCAGCATATAGGTGAAAACCGAAGTCGGAGTTGAGAAAGTTTGAGTCATTGCTCCGAGATCTCCGACAACTCCGTCTTTTCGGCCTTACCCTTCGAATTAATTGGCATGTGATGGCTTCTAGCACAGTTTCTTAGGCCCGAGTTAGACGCCGCTCTTCTTGTGCGCCAAACCTAATCGTTGAATTAAGCGCACGAGAAGAGTGACGTTCAATTTGATGATTAAGTTCAACAGATTTGATTGGGTGCAACAGAGTCTGATCTTGTCGCCTTATGCGACTCTGGAGCGACTTTTCTTGTGAAACCTTACGCATAACTTTCATCTTACGCATCATCTTACGCATAACTCTCATCTTACGCATCATCTTACGCATAACTTTCATCTTACGCATCCTCTTACGCATTTTGTTGTAAAATGCGTAACTTACGCATGGATGCGTAACTTACGCATGCTTACGCAGATTACAATAAGCCTGGTTACAGAAAACTTAGGGCCTGATTATATGAGAAAAAACCTCCAATCTAGCTGGGAATTCGGAGATCCCACTCTTGTGGTCAAACTCTTCAGCATGCTGGAAGAAAGTCACACGATTTAGATACTTGCACCAGTCTTGCCAGGACGTTTTTCTCATGTTTAATAGTAATTGGGCTTGGCCGCAAAATTTGGATTGAAGAGCAAGAGTGACAGTAGATAAGATCAGGATTGTTTTATTTGATATTTCATTGGCTAATCCATTTTGACATTACCATCCAATATATAGCGACAGTGACAAATCCAATATTATTGCGACAGTCCAGTATTGACAGTCCAAGTACTGTAACTACATGTTAGATTGTTTCTGATTAAAAAATTATTTATTCAAAATTTTCAAACCATTAGGATCTCGGCAAATGTCCCATTTTCTAGACGGGACATTTTTTCTCAATATATATAAACAGGCTCTAGCATTAGCCATCATGTTGTTCATGTGATCCTAGTTTGTTTCAATTTCTGTCTAACAGTTCTGATAAATATAAATATAAGTTATTTTGTGTCATGTGAGGTACAATGAATTTGATGTATTTTTAATTTGATATATTTTTCATTTCAGTGTGAATCTTAATTTTAGTGAAGTTCAAGACAGGATCATGGTAAGCCATACTTTAAAAATGTGACCTTCAAATGGCAGACTGGATGCATGCTGTACAACTTCAATAGTTATAATTTGTTTGATTGGATGTGCAGGTAGTTGTGATGCCATGTTGTAATCCACTGATTTTGCAGCCAAACCCAAGGTAGGGCCCCACTACTTGAGCGTCATGACAAGGGGTCGCGGACTCGATTAGCGGTAAGCTACTCCTGCGATCCCAGTGCTCGGCGCTAAAAACCGCAACTTCACCTTCACTTTCATATGGATAGCAAGATGTTGATGTATTTGTATAACTTACATATTCTTTTGTATGTTGTGAATTGACGATTCATTCAAATTTTATTTTCATGTAGTTGACTGGCAGGCATATGGTTCGAGATGTTTCATGTAAAAACTGTGATGCAAAACTTGGCTGGATTTATGTAAGCTCGATTTTTAATTGTATATAATCTTATTTCACACACATTAAGAAAACAGTACTCACTGTCAGCTGGGGTTCTTCCAAAATAATGGTTGGCTCAATGTAACCACTGGCATTTGAAGTTTCTTTGTTTAAAACAAGTCACTTAAAAAAAACAAAATTTCCACACGGACATAAACCATGAGTTGATATGGGACCTTGGATATAATTTCAGGGTTTTTATCACTTGGTTTTTACCAGGTGATCAACATAAGATTCGTTTAAAATGTGAATTTGTTATTGAAATAGTCTTGTATATACAGTTTCAATGCATATTCAATACAAAAATTGTCTATACATACAGTTCAGGTGTATATAGCAAAGAAAATAGATTTGTTGAAGTTGTCAAACTTTTAGAATGCAAACATTTACCAAAAATCCCACTATATATGTATATATATTTATGTATATGTTTTATTACTGATGAATGGTTATGCCCGAAACGTCTAATCGTAATATTCAAGGCTATAAAGATTTTATCTATTATCAATATCTGCGTATACTATGTGTAAATACCGGTTGTCTAAAAAAAGACCTCCTTTTGACTGGAAAAAAAGCAAAACGATAAGATATCAGGACTTTCCGAGTAAAGAACTAAGTTTTTTACTTACTCTTCAAATTAAATGCACATACCTGGCATTTATAATTCGTCCACCTAACACCGGAGATACGAGCTCGCAAAGTCAAAATTTAGAGTGCACTTGAAACCATAGGTTTTGAAAAGGGGTCTAGCCATGCTTCGATTTCGTCAGCATTTTCCACTTGAATTTTCAATTTTGATTAGACATCAATTTTGTAATTTAAGATGTAGTTTTCTTATTTATTAAATGTGAATTGTAATCGCATTCAACAGGAGTATGCCACAGAAGAAGAACAGAGGTACAAGGTAAGACACTCTTCATCTGGCAAGGACCAGTACCGGGTGCACCAAAAAGAACTTTCTCTTTGAGAATGGTAAATGCTTCCTTCTTGGATGCGTCACAACCGCGTCACCAATAGCAATGCACCAACTTTTTCAGCATGCTGCGATGTTCCCGGGGGGGAGGGGCATTCATATCATATACTTTCTTATAGTTTCATGCTCGTACAAAGGGGCAACACATGCACTCTAAACTCCGACCAGTTCAACAAAATACATACCCTAATCATAGGAAATTTTCCTGAGAACATACGCTTTCCCGTGATCAAATTGAATTTCTCTAGTTTAGGTGCCCTAATCGCTGACAAAAATCGAGAGTTTCGGTTTCTGTCGAGGAGATCAACTTCATTTGCTGGAGGAGGAAACTGCTCCCGAACTCCTACCCCTTATAATCAACCTTTGCCAGTCTGGAAAGTGCGCTGATTCGTCACAAATTCTATTTTAAAACGCTTGATATGAAATATCATCACAGACGAGTTTTTGATCTATCAAATGCAAGAAAGGACACCCTTTTTTAAATTATAGACGAATTGGCATCCTTAAGCGCGGGGCCGCGTTTTTTTGTACGATAATGATAACACATCAGGTAACAAGTGCCCCCCCCCCCCGAGCGATGTTTCAATCGCTCCTTTCTTACGATCTGAAAACTATCTATGAAAAGGTCTATTGCCAAGACAAACAATTGAATTGTTTAGAGAGATATATCATCAACTCAGCTTCATTTCAAGTAGTTTTTTATGAGTCGATGTATGCGATGAAGCCGATGAAGAGAGGTCTTGAGTGATTCTTACTTTGTTTTCATGTGCAATAATATTGTGACTTGAGAAGTGCAGTTCTAAGCTGGGTTTTTGACGAATTGGTAGTCTTGAGAGGAACAAGTACAAGTATCTGGTTGTGAATTCTTGTCTATTTTTGTGAAAGACTCCTGTGACGAAAATTGAGATTTTTCCATCTTATTGCGTCAGCTAATGCCAAAACCTGAAGCTGGCCCCGTGCCATGAACGAAGCATATAGCCAAAGAAACAATGCTGTGTCTGGGTGTATTCTTTGTTCCACTCGTATTTATAGACAAACCTATCTATCTATCATCGCCTATTTCCTTTAAAAACAAACACAAATTATTTTATATGCGTGAAAGAGAGTTCTCAAGTCAAAGAAATCTACTTCTAAAAAGTAGCCGATTTGGCACTGATGTTTTATCTTCAAAACCCTTACAGTTGCTCTTTTTTACTTTAGGAAGGAAAAGTAATACTTGAAAGAGCTCTTGTTACAGAGAGTGATGGCATTGAAGAAATCATCGATTAAACTGCATTGTTTAAATGTAATATAGCTGGGATATATCAGTTTTGTTCATAGCGTGATCAAATAATATGTGGTACACACGTATTTTTTTATAAGAAACAGCTTATAAGAAACGGTAAGCTCAATTTTTAAAACTTAAGAAACTACCCTACCAGAATTAAACAAGCTAAGAAAATTTTGTACTTTGTAGTTTTAATTTTCCCAGGTCACTCGAAAATGTTTTGACACCGTACAATAATAGTGGATGTTTTAATATATATAAGAAACACATAAGAAACTTTTAGTAGCAACATGGCCCTAAAATTTAAGAAACTGCCTACCAACCTCGGACCTTCGTTTCTTATAAAGAAATACGTGTATACTTATTTAACTGCAATTTTTATTAATGGGTGATATTCACCCCTCTGATGCCCAGTTTTGAGTGTGCAGAATATGCCAGAACTCCAAAAGTTGCTTTTGGACATCCGACTAAAAATTTAAGTATGTGATAAGTTTGAAAAAAGGTGCTAGTTACCTAATGGATGAAAGCTAAATTTTGTCGAATATTTCGTAAATATTGTACTTGAAACGCAGTGAAGGTTGACCAGCCTCTAAGTCCCCTTCATTATCTCATTTCAATGTCTGTGCGTTCATCAACAGGAAATAAAATGATCTGATAGTGCGCCTCAAGACAGTAGCCGTTAGGCTTGAACCCCGGCTTTATATTCTATTGAGGCAGCTAGTGCGCCTTTTTGGACGAGACGATATCTAAGAAGCTCTTATTTTCATTAGGCTTTCTTAAGAGTTCATTAGGTCCTGTTTACTATTCTTGTTTAATTTTTAAGAAAGTATTTATCCCTTCTTGATCACATAGCTATCTCATTGTAAATAAATAGGAATAGCATGCTTGCATAGACTTAATACTAGGATGGTTCGCTACTAATCGTTTATGCCACGGATCGAATCATATCTGGCACATTCTAAACAGGATCGAAGGCTCTGGTCATATGAAGCAAGTAAGCACGGCTAAGCTGGCTAGCCTTGTTAGCAGGGCTAACATCTAATGCGCGTTCATATGAGATTAAGTACTGGGCTCATTTTCACACACCAGTCAGAAGTACGATAACTCAAGAGCCAATTTCCTTGGTATATGAAATATGAAATAATTAAGGAGAATTCAAAAACAAGCTAGATCATTTCAAAATAAAATTGTTTTATATTTATCATCAAGGACTTTCCCCCAAAGAAGCAATCCTCTTGTTCCAATGCACGAGAATGCGAGGAGTTACTTTTGAGGATCAAGCACAATGCTAGACTATAAACTAACGGCCTGGTACAAAAAGCGGAACAAGTAATCGTAGGATTGAGAATCATGGCTAAAATTCCTTTATAGCAACATGACTACTGCAAGGGCGTAGCCCCTTCAAACTAAGCAATTCGAAACATCAAAGTTCCATTATTTGCGATTAAAGTTCATTCACTCGTCATTTTCAAAATCCGAAGTACTTTATGTTTGTCACCAAGGAATTTCCCCCAAAGAGGATCTCCTCTCACCGGCTGGACTTGCCCAAGTCGTACGACTTGGGCAAGTCCACTCACCGGCTGAAAACAAACAATATTCCAATAGGACACTCGTAATTTTATTTTTTCACTGTGTCAGCTTTGTGTACCGGGTGTCCCAAAAAACTATATAAAAGTTTGAAAAATTCTGACGCCTGGCTTTCGCCAAATCACCCTTGGAATATTTGCAGTAAAGGTAAAGAATTCCCTTGATCAATGACAAACAGTGATACGATTTCTCACGAAAGTCTTTTCTTTTACTTTCTTTTAGTTTTGTTTGATTAAGATCGACAGTAAATTGATTCTTGACAACATCGAAGGTTGCCATACTTTAGCATTTCTTGCTATCTTCAGTTTTCTAATAATGGCGGCTCTGGTTTGGGCCTAAGAGCAATTTTTGCGTCTGCTAATTTGATGCTCTACAAAAAAGTTACCGATAATGGTAAGAAAAATACAAAACTTTAATTTTGCCATTGAGGGTTAATATAGAAATAATTTTTGGTGCAATTGACGAAAACTCGTGGCGTCAGAATTTGTCAAACTTGTATACAGTTTTTTGGGACACCCGGTACTGATGAGCGAAGCTTGTTTTGTTGTTATGTAGCAGGAGATCCTTGCTTGCCCCCTTGCATGTATTATACGTATTACGAGATTCTAATAAATATTGTGTGAGTAACACAGAATACTTGGTGTATTTGATATTTGCGAACGCTTAGTTATAAGCTATCAATATACTGTAGCTTGAAGCTTGAACACGAAATGGTATCTCTTTTGAAGTTGATATTTCTATCATTTTGGAGAAAGATCAATTGTGGTGACTCCATAAAGGTTGAATATGGGTTGGATGTAAGATAAGCAAAAGGAAAGGAGACATAAACTTGGCAAAATCTTCTGCAAAGAATTATCATCTGAATGCTTCCAAGTCATGGACCGATCACAACATCGTAGGGATCGCTTTACTACGACTCAATCATACATGCACAGAAAGCGGCCAGGTCTGATGTACGACAATCCATCGTTATGGCATTTGGCTATCTCGCTTAAATGAAGCTAGTATTTTCAAATTTTATTGCTTTCCATTCATAGATTTGGTTAAATCCCTTGTTAAAGCTACACTCCCATAAATAGGCCCAATGCTGCTGGGGCTTGGCTGCCCTTCAGATATTTTACAACCAATTTCGTAAATCTTTCTTCACAAGCATCAGACAAACACAAGGTTGCATTTTCTCATCATTAGGGTAAGTTGGGCTTTTGAGGGAACTAGCCCATCTCCCGAAAAAGCAAAGTACCCTCCCGAAGGTGGGGTTGGAAGGAAAACCTGCATTTTTCCCGCAAAATCAGTCCCCTCGTCCATGCTAGAAAAAACTTTCCAGATNTATCTTGTTTTTGGGTGGCACATGCCTATCCTCAAGTCTTGATCAAGCACTACCTACGGACTTCTTGGGAGGGCTGAGTTGGTGGTGGGTTCATTTTGACAAGGAGCAGACTTGACCACAGAGGAAGTTGGGCAGACTTGACTAGAAAGCACCTCCGCGATATTTGAAATTCCCAACAGCATTTTATTAGTCCCGGGACACTTTTCAAAATTTAAAGTAGGAGTATCTTTATAAAAATAAACATGTTTTTCTCGATCTCAGAATACCCAAGTGATGTAGCACTTTTGTAACGGCGAAGGTCATTCTTTGATATTCCCAACAGGCCTCCAGAAAGTATATAATGAGAGAGAGAACGGGATGAAACTTATCGTCAGTCAGGGTGCTTGCGGCAGTATCACAGCGTAAACAGCAATTTGTCAAGTCAGTAGAAAATACTTGGTAAGTTTATTTCTTAATCTTCATGTTCTAAATCGACAGCAAGTTCAAGACTTCATGATTCTAGCTTTGAATGTATAGCAACGACTTCTTTTTATGTCATTTGTGGTGTGTGCATAAGACTTTGAACTTGTTGCTATTTTTAGGCGTGGTTGTGTTCCGTTTCGTCCATAGCACGCTACAGTTTCTTTGTGCTTACGTCTCACCGTTCGTTTTTCTTAATGCCTTTACTTGTAAAATTGGATTTCCATAGTTTTACAACCATTAAATTTGGCATTCGCTTCTATTAGCTGACAACAATTTGTACTTCTTTGGTCTGTTATGCTTAGTTGCCAATTTAAGTCGTGCTTTGTAACTCGCACTACTTCGCGCTAAACCTGCTGCACTAAATCGATGATCTAAATTGATGCCTTAAAGTAAATGAACGGAGATATAGCGATCTAGTCTAAACATAGCACAAAAGAATGACACGCGCCACTTATGTTCCTGTTGTTTTTATTGATCGAGAATATCAAATACAATAGGTTATATTTAGATTGACCCAGTCCCCCTAGCTAAGCTACTTTTAACTCCGTTTATTTGCTTTAACTTCTCAACGCCAGTTAGTGCGAAAAATTTGAGAGCTGAAATGGAAAAGCTTTGTCCCCAGCACTGAAATTTTAGTCGTGCAAACGGGCGTTAAAGACCTTACGATAAATGAAAAGAGGGCGTTCCCACTACGGTCAAAAATATATGCAATTTTTCAAGCCAAGTCCTCAGCTTGCGTTTTATTTTTGCGAGACATGGATGTTGCTTAAAAATGTTATTATTTTTTCAGAAATTGACAAAATGGCATCTAAAGTAGCAATGGTTGCTTTTGTTCTCCTCGTCGTTGCACACATCGGTTCATGTCACCTCCTAATTGGCAGAGATTTAAGCCAACGCAAAATCTTCCGGTCGAAAGCTGATGCTGAATTTGAGATGTCGAAACAATTATTACATCGCCAAAGAAGAATGATTGCAAGCGAGCTGTTAAAAATGGGCTTCGCTGACATGGTCGCTAACAAACTAAGGAAAATGCAGAAAGTTGTTTGAGCGGGTAAGCGAATTTTGATTTTTACTTTGATTTTTGCTGATTTTTACTGCCGCCCATATGGGTGGGTTTTTGGCCCGAAATTCACTAAACAAGGGTAATTTTTCGGCAGATTTTCCTTAAACATTGGTCGGTTTGGCTGAAATCGGCAAAAAAATGTTAAAATTAAAGTCATCATAGAAGTGGTAAAAATCATATTTAACCAAAAATGCAGAAGAACAAATATGGAATGGGGCCTGTAGAATCGATATCGTCGTAAAACCAGCTCTGTATATCTATTAGTTTTTAATCCATTTTGATTTTCGTGAAGGTTCTCGAAAAGTTTTCTCAAAAATCATATTTTTGGTCAAGTGATCGGAATACGGAGGTGTCATTGGCTAATTAGTGTGAAATTGGATGATTTGTGGTTTTCCCTGTACGCTATTGAAAGATTTGATTTGTATGCTGGTGAAGCTGCGGTTTTAGCGGCAATCGCTTCGATGTCAA
Organism: Aurelia aurita; assembly: GCA_004194415.1. Taxonomy (NCBI): domain Eukaryota; kingdom Metazoa; phylum Cnidaria; class Scyphozoa; order Semaeostomeae; family Ulmaridae; genus Aurelia; species Aurelia aurita. Next base: position 1,232,644 of record REGM01000015.1, on the reverse strand, counting down.
TGCTCTGCAGCGTCAAAACACTTTTTTCGGGACGTTAGGAATTGAAGCTTGAAATTACCAAAATTTCTTATCTTCTTTTAATCCAGGTAGCAAGGTTTCTTCATCTTTGAAAAATTGAATCTACAATTTTTTATAAGCAGTTTCTCAAAAAAATGAGGACCACATTTTTAACGTGTTAAGCTTTCAACATTTCAATTTAGAAATTGTGTTTGATTATTTTTCTCTTTCCAACAGATTGTGACAAAACGAAGTTGCCGAGCTGAGAGCTGGTGCTGGTCCCTGTTCCTGAGGATGCAGCATGCATTGTGTACGAACGTTTTAAAAGTATGCATTAGATTTATATAGAGGTACAGTTAAACCCTAAGCTTTCTTATCATCAACATTTTTCCTGCTCAGTTTTTTTTTCTTAGAAACTTTTCACCACGTGGGCCTTGCAGTAACTGAGAGGGAGCTCGTGGGAGCTGTAAATCTTTTTCTATGGTCTCTTTTCTATTCTAAACCTCTCTGTCTTGTTTAGACTCTCTTGTTTAAACCTCTGTCTCGAATAGCGGCATTTAACTGTAGTTTTATATTATGCATGTTAAAACATAGTATTGTAAGAGTTTTGAAAGTTGAACTTTGCTTTTTATTTATGTATCTTAAAGATATTATTGTACCTAGTATTTTATGGTTTTTGATAAACATGTAAATGAATGATTGGTAACCGGTGTTTTTTCCTCGTTTGATCCCGAAACTCATTTTTGGTCTCTGTAACAGCACACCTTACCTACTGAGTTTGAAGACATGAAGTTTAAAAGTTATGCAGTTTCAGTTAAAAAATCACGTTAGTAACCAAACTGTTTGCAAAAAAATTATCGTCTGACACTGATCAAGGAAAATCATAACATCGAAAAGAGACACGAGAAGAACAGATACACTAGTGTACACTATTTTGGAATTAGCCAGTCAGAGAACCCACTAAATTTTTCGGAACTATCACTTGAAAAAGCAAACAGAATAAATACGAATTGGTTTATTTGGAAAACCATTTCTGTTCAGATTTTTTGTTTGCATGTGTACATTTCAGCTACGTGATAGTTGAGTTGCGTTCGTTAGCCAAAGCTTGTAGCTTGTAGAACCCGTTTAATTTGTCGCAGTCGAGTTCGTTCGTTGTTTAGCAAGGAACCAGTGGATTTTCGGAGTTGTCGAGTCTTCGTTCGTCTTTAAAAATGAAGGACTGGAGAGTAGCTATTTATTTACATCGTTGCACATCTTTCTATCACAATATTTACTCTGCTTTCTGGATGCGGTTGTGCCCTGTCGTCATTTTAGAGGAGATTTCGTACATTTCCTTTCAGCGAGATGAAGCCAAATTTGTATTGATATTGAGCAAAATATTAGTTAGCTGATGTGTCTATGGTGCATATTTACTTTATGTGCTTATTTACTCGTTTGTTGTGCTACATGTTCAAGGATGAAATGGCTAGGCCTACTTGCTGAATGTTCCTCAATTTGCCTTAGGTTCACTGTCTCAACCTGTACTAACTTCCAGCAACTCTCTTCGAAAATTACCCAAATCCTAAATAAATGATAAAAATTTCGGACCAGACACAATTTTGGACAATAAAATTTTCGTATACTCCAACAGTCCGAAAGTATTAACGTCCGAAAGTGTTGGTGTTTAATGCTCTCGAAAACCGCGGACTTACTAAATCAATGACCGCGGGCTCCGCGATGTCCTTGAGGTCCGCGGAATAGATCTGGCCAAAGCAAACGGGAATAACGGATGCAACCATTAGACTCATTGCAATCGTCGTAGTTTCGCTCCTTGATGGACTGATAATCGCTACAACTACAACTCATGATCAAACTATTCGAAAAATCAGCCAAAAGTCGTTGACGTCGTTTTAATGCCCGGCGCTTAGGGCTTTAAAAGGGCCTAGGCCAATTCAACCAATCTCGTCCCCAGAGTGAGTTCGTTGCTCTACCTCTACTCTGGGATACAAGTAGCCGTTCTGCAATTTGATTGGCTATTCGAAAACAATAGATAACACAAATTATTTCTCGAAATCTTACTAATTATTCGAATAACAACAATAAAATCTAGTCACTAAGCAACAACCACTACAATGTTGCTTTGTTGTTTGGAATCGAGGTCACATAATGAGCGTTACCCTGCCAACCGCAAATCCATAATGGCTGCTAATCTGTCCATTTTCTGGACAGATTTGTGCAATGTGTACCAGGGTGTTCACTCGGCTTCGTGACGAGCGTATGACGTAAGAACACCCTGGGAACGAGGTTGCAATTCAACAAGATTCCAACTCACCGATTCTAAAACCCTTCAAATTCATGCTTCATTCATTTCATTTCATTTCATTTCATTTCAT
>REGM01000015.1:1214628-1226871 GCA_004194415.1 Aurelia aurita | reverse complement strand
GGGGGGGGGGACGAGTCCTCCCCAGTCCCCCCCGTGGCGCCGCCACTGAAAACACAATAGAGTCTTTGGAGCCGCCATCTTTAGCGTTATTGTCTATTGCTTTCTTTTCCCTCCCCCTGCGATCAAGTAAAATACCTCATTATATTGCTCATGCAAGATGATAAGATTTCTCGAAAGAAAGCAACCATTTCATTCATGCCTGCAAGCGCCAAGCGCTTCACTGATGTTTTCGCATTTGCCTATCGATAATCGACTGACCAGTTTTTCTAGTGTTTCTTGTCGAGTAGGCTACCAAACTTTAAAATTTTATTGCCGAGAATCTAGACAATCTTTTGCCTTCAAATTTGGCATGTGTCTCCATGAACATGTAGTATCCGTGCGTGGTAAAAAGTTTTGATTAAAATCCTTAGATTAGCGGAGTGGATAATGAAGTTCTTCTGAAACCAACAAAATATCTTAAGATGACCAGTGACCAGTCTCAAAAGCTGTGAAAGCAAAAGATTGCGTTTAATATATCTTTCCATTGCTAAGAATATGTGTAATGCCATGCTTTTTACAGAATTTCGGTAGACCGTTTGCTTCAGGACAAATCATTAGATTTCTGGAGAGGAGGATTCCTGAAAGCCGGCTTTCGGTGCTCAGTGGAAAGCAGTTACCATATAGGGGCTTTCTCGAGAAAATGGCTGATAATTTCAGAACGGAGTGGCCGATTTCAGTCAGGTACATTTTAAATCGATTTGAACATGTTCACCATTAAATAATATATTTGCCAATATTATTATATTGATATCCAGGGAGCAGTGGCCTTCCGAACGCAAATTGTTTTTTCTGACTCACCCGGTATAGTTTTTCCTAAGATTAAAATTATTTTTGATGTCGACAGTTTGAATGATCGCTATAAAATGAACTGAACAACACGTATTTTTTTTGTAAAAAACCAAGAATTTGAGCCAGTGCAGAAAAGTGTCTTAAAAATAATCAGATTTTGAATACTCAGAGTTTCTTTCGAGTTTCTGACGATTTCCATAACAATCTTCATGCTTGCTTATTGGGCCCTCGTGAGCATTTCAAAACGAACTTTTTTTAGTCCTTTCTTTAGACATTCAGCACCTTCAGAGTTATATGATACAGGAAACTAGTGAAAATAAGTAAAGATGTGCTACGGATTTCCTTGACTAAAATAAATAGTCGAGAAAGTAGTTTTTCCGGTACTGGAGTTTATAAATTTTTAGCGATCTGAGAGATGAATTTCTTATACAGAGTTTCTTATAATAAAATATGTGTAGACTCTTCTTTTATAAGAACGTCTATTTTTTTAGTTGATCCTCGAGCCGTCTTAGATATAGAATTCGATATATGTTCTTAAATTTAGGCGAAATGGATACTTTTAGTACTGAAAAGAAGAAAGTTACATGCGAAATTATGAAAATATTCATACTTGAAAAATCTTTTAAAGCCCGTTTTCCCTCTGGAAATTCATATGTTCCTCATCGAGCAACTCCTACACTCACAGAAGTAAGGTGGTTTTAAGAGTACCTATTAAGGGTACTCTAGCCAGGCGCAAATATGGTACCCCTAACTGTACTCTAAAGTACCCCCAGTGGATGAGTACTCTAGAGTAACCTCAAAATGGTCCAAGTTTTTCGAAATGTTAACACTTCATCTAAGAAACGTAACACACGGTTTCCCTTTCGAAATACAAAGAGTTTCTCGCGTTTTTCTCAAAAACCATCCCTGTTTGCTTAAAATCATACAATCTCTATTTTCTTTCACAGATATTAAAGATTTTCGTCAAAACTTTTTCTGAAAACATACGGGAACGCTATCGTTCCCACAAGGGGGGTGTGCCGCGAGTTCTTGGCCAAATTTCGGATAGGGGTGTGCCGCGAGCATCGTCGAAATGGCACCGTTAGCTAGACCAATTTTAGTGAAATGATACCCTTGGCTAGACTAATTTCTATACCAAAAGTCCCATAATTTGCCGTTTTCTAGGCACAAATCAACAAAATTTCGCCTTCTCTGGACCAAAATCGCCCAAATTTGGGGTTTCTAGACACAAATTAAGAAAATTTGGCCTTTCCTGGACGTAAATTGCCAAAAATTATACCCTTGCCTAGACTGACCTAGACTAAAATTGCCAAAAAGCATACCCTTGGCTAGACTAGAAGTCCGAATAAGTATACCCTTGAGCGCGGCACATCCCCAGGTACCTTTAGGGACGGGTCATTAATACTTGCCGGGGAGGGGGTGGAAGACATCTGGAGGGGGGGGGAAAATTTTTACCTACTCAAAGAGAGGGGGGGCGAAAAATAAAGCACATCTCAAGGAGGGGATATGAAAATATTTTGAGGTAAATCCTGCTAATTTCTAAAAACTAGTTCTTCAGGAATTAAAACATAGTTGTTCAGTTTCTAATAAAACGCCCTGTTAATTTCTACACTAGTTCTTCTTGAAGTAGTTCTTAAATGCAACTGCTTGCTTGGCTCCATCCACTCTATGCTCTTTTCTTATCTCAGTTGAAACAGCATTGTTTGGTCTTATATCTTCCTGTTGGGTTGTTAAATACTTTATGGCATTACAAGCATTACAATCCCACAATTTGGCATCTTCTCCTCTGAATGCTCCATCTTTAGCAAGGGATATTAGTGGCTTCAAATGAAATCTTGGCTTCAAGGTTGCTATTTCAAATCCTTCCAAATTCTCAAGATAGTATAGTGACACATTTACCATAAGTACAGGTATATATTCAGGTATATACACAAGTTTGTACCGGTGTCTCAAAAAAAGTACCCCTTTTTGACTGGAAAAAGGAACAAATCGATTAGATATCGGGACTTTCCGACTGCACAGCTAAATTTGTTAATCTTCAACTTAAATGCACGTACCTTGCATTTATAAATCGTCCACCAAGCTCCGGAGATACGAGCTCCCAAAGTCGAAATTTGAGTGCACCTGAAACCAGAGCTTTTGAGAAAGGGACTAACCATGATTTGATATCATAAGCATTTTCAACGGAATTTTAAACTGTTATTTTAGTCTTTGCTTTTGAAAAAAATCATAGATGCTTAGCTACGACCCTAATTAAGCAAATAGAAGAAAAATGTGGCGAGAATAATAAACTCGTGCCACATCTCCAAAATAAGCGTGCGTGCGCTGCATGCGCTCCTTTTCCTCTTCTTGGATGCAAATAACTTATCAATGGAATGCAAGGAGCGAATTTTTCCTCAAAAGAAAAGTTCTTTCAAGAACAATTGAAACATCTCAAAGTAGAATTCTTTTCAAAAGTAAAAACTAAAAGAAAAAATTTGAAAATTCCTTTGGAAAATTCCCAAGAAATCATATCATGGTTAGGCCCTTTCTAAAAACCTCTGGTTTCAGGTGCACTCAAAATTGTGACTTTGGGAGCTCAAATCTCCGGTGTTTCGTGGACGATTTATAAATGCAAGGTACATGTATTTAAGTTGAAGATTACCAAATTTAGTTGTGCAGTGGAAAAGTCCCGAAGTTTTATAGTTTCGTTCCTGTTTCCAGTCAAAAAGGGGTACTTTTTTCTGAGACACCCGGTATATGTATATATATTGGGAGAGGGGTTGAAAATATTTTCTGCAATGTTGGAGGGGGGGACGAAAATTTTCGCGTAAATCAGAGAGGGGGGACGAAAATTCCATCAAATATTTGCAAATGTCTTCCCCCCCTCCCCGGCAAATATTAATGACCCGTCCCTTACTATGGAAGACCCCTCCCGTGATCGTTCCTTTTCATATCATTCCATTCCAAAAAAGTGGAGCGCACAGTTGTTAGATTCAGACAGGAATGTTTCAAATTACACAGCTCCGTTCCAAAAACTTGGACAGCTAAAAAAGAAGATAAGAAAACTGGAACGATATCCAATCGTTCCGCTCCGTTCTCCATTCAACACTGAACAGGGGATGAAATGCAAAACTGTCCCAAAAAACGAAGAGATAAGATTCTCGCCCTTAAAGCGCATGCGTGAGATTTGTTATTGATGGAGGAAAAACTAAAAACAACGCTATTAGCACTTCAACCTGTAAAATCCCAGCAACGATTTTGCCGCGACCCTTTGTCAAAAAGTCACTCTTGTTGAAAGGTTGGCAACATAGGAACGCATGGGCCGTTATCTTGTTTTTGGGTGGCACATCCCTATCCTCAAGTCTAGATCAAGCACCCCCAACGGACTTCTTGGGAGGGCCGAGTTGATGGTGGGTCCACGTTGACAAGGGGCAGACTTGAACACATAGGAAGTTGGGCCGACTTGACTAGAAAGCCCCTCCACGATGTTTGAAATTCCCAACAGCATTTTATTAGTCCCGGGACACTTTTCAAAAATTAAAGTAGGAGTGTCTTCATAAAAATAAACATGTTTTTCTCGATCTCAGAATACCCAAGTGATGTAGCACTTTTGTAACGGCAAAGGTCATTCTTTGATATTCCCAACAGGCCTCCAGAAAGTATATAATGAGAGAGAGAACGGGATGAAACTTATCGTCAGTCAGGGTGCTTGCGGCAGTATCACAGCGTAAACAGCAATTTGTCAAGTCAGTAGAAAATACTTGGTAAGTTTATTTCTTAATCTTCATGTTCTAAATCGACAGCAAGTTCAAGACTTCATGATTCTAGCTTTGAATATATAGCAACGACTTCTTTTTATATCATTTTTTTGGTGTACATAAGACTTTGCGTGACATTTTTGTTATTTTTAGGCGTGGTTGTGTTCCGTTTCGCCCATAGCACGCTACAGTTTCTTTGTGCTTTCGTCTAACCGTTCGGTTTTTTAATGCCTTTACGCTTATAAAGGATTTTTATAATTTTACAACCATTAAATTTGGCATTCGCTTCTATCTGCTAACAACAATTGGTACTTCTTCTGTAGCTTTATTCCCAAATCAACTCGTGCTTTGTAATTGGCGCTACTACGCGCTAAACCAGCTGCACCAAATCGCGTTTATTTCTAACCCTGATATTGATACCTTAGCTTCAGCGCCAGTTAGTGCGAATAATTTGGAAGCTGAAATTGAAAAGTTTTGTCTCCAACTCTGAGATTTTAGTCGTAATAACGGGTGCTAAAGATATTACGATTTTTTAAAAAAGCGCTTGCCCACTATGGTTGAAAATAATGGTAGTTTGTCAAGCCAAGTCCTCAGCTTGCGTTTTATTTTTGCGAGACATGGATGTTGCTTAAAAATGTTATTATTTTTTCAGAAATTGACAAAATGGCATCTAAAGTAGCAATGGTTGCTCTTGTTCTCCTCGTGGTTGCACACATCGGTTCATGTCATCTCCTAATTGGCAGAGATTTAAGTCAACGCAAAATCTTCCGGTCAAAAGCTGATGCTGACCTTGAGAGACTTGAGATGTCAAAACAATTATTGCATCGCCAAAGAAGAATGGTTGTAAGAGAGCTGTTGAAAATGGGCTTCGCTGACATGGTCGCTAACAAACTAAGAAAAATGCAGAAAGTTGTTTGAGCGGGTAAGTGAATTTAGATTTTTGTTTCTCATTCAATTTGGTTTTTCATAACAAATTTAGGTCCTGGCCTGACAGCTGGTTTCACAAGTTTTGTGCCAATTTTTGCAACCAAACGTTTCTTATGAGTTTCTTTAAGTTTAATGCTCTAGATCTAGAATAAATCTACTGGTAAAAGTCAAGCTATCATACAAATTAAATCTTTCAATAGCGTACAGGGAAAGTCACAAAGCATCCAATTTCACACTAATTAGCCAATGACATCTCCATATTCCGATCATGTGACCGAAAGTAAGCTGTTGAGACAACTTTTTGAGTACCTTCACGAAAACAAAACGAATGAAAAGACTAATAAAGATACAACCGGTTTTTAAACGTGTCAAGCTTTCAACATTTCAATTTAGAAATTTTGGTTTGATTATTTTTCTCTTTCCAGTAGATTGTGACAAAATGAAGTTGCCGAGCTGAGAGCTGGTCCCTGTTCCTGAGGATGCAGCATGCATTTTGGAAGAACGTTTTAAAAGTGTTCAACTGTAGTTTTATATTATGCATGTTAAAACATAGTATTATAAGTAGTTTTGAAAGTTGAACTTTAGTTTTTATATATGTTTCTTAAAGATATTGTTGTACCTAATATTTTATGGTTTTGATAGACATGTAAATGTATCATTGGTAACCGGTGGTTTTTCTTCGTTTGATCTTGAAACTCATGAAGTTTAAAGACCGACCATTGACCCGCATGCTTTGCGATCGTTTGTTTTTGTTTTTCAATACTTTCTGACAGTCAGAAACTACGGAGCTGTGGAAAGCAAAATCACTGACTTCGCGCAAAGCATGCTGGTGAATGGTCGGTCTTCAAAGCTTTTATGGCATTATGAATACATTTCCTAGCCTCGCTTTATCAGTTATCCTTCAACGCCATGAGAAGCGGTCATCAAATCCCTTTGTTTTCGGTGTTATGCAAAATTACAACAAACAAATGCAAAAAAAAAACCGCACTAATCCCCATGACCGTACCCTTCACAGAAATCACACGACTGAATAAATGTCTGCCATTATTCAAGGATGTTGTTTTGCAGTGTCTCGGTGATCGCATGATACAGTATATAAAGCGCCATATTTCCGTCAACAATGGCTTAAAAACAATATTATTCAAACATTTTCCTTGATTTCTGAAAAGAGGGTATATTTCCAAAACAATTCAAAAATTTTTTTGTTTCTTTCGCTCATTCTTTGGCTAGGTTGTTCATCTACAACTTTGCCAAGTCTGATTGAAAAGCTAGGCTAGATTTCCTGCAGTCGAATTTTATATTTCTGATTGCTTTTCGACAGCGAAATGGGATTGTCATGGCCGACGGCTTAAGCCTGGTTTCCATTTGACATTTTTCTGCTCTTTGTTGCTCGTTTTGGTTTCAAGTTGCTCATCTTTAAAATGCTCGTACTTGCTCGTTGTTGTTCGTTGTTGCTTTGGTTTTAGTCGAGTGTGTCCCTTTACTTTCCGTTGCTTTTAGCTGCTCTTGCTTGCATGTTTTGGTTTTTCGTTGCTCGTTTTGGTTTTTTGGAGTGCCTTTCCATTTGTTGTACTTTTTGGTTTTAAAGCGCAACGTAAAACCAAAACGAGCAAGAAAGAGTTTAAAGGCCTTTAAATGGAAACCAGGCTTTAGCACATACAGAAGGAGTTCAAGGCTCTTGTACAAAAAGTCTAGTTTTAGATCTATGTTTATTGTTGATTCATAAAGAAATTGATATTTGTGAATGCTTATGAAAGTCTCAAAAGACACCCAAAGAAAAGTTACGAAATTTCTGGTAACATTCGGAATCCTTCAATCAATTGATGACAATGGTACTTTTACAAGCGCACAAGAGATGTCTGTTGAGACTTAGGTGTAGCATTCCCAACACATTTCACGTTCATTTGTTAGCTTTGTTTGCCAAATAGAAGCTTTCGTAACATGGCATTCTGTTTACCAAGGTTTCTCTCCTTCGCTGTCGAAAAGTAAACAGAAATACGAAATTCGATTGCAGGAAATGTTTCGTAGCTTTTTATATCAGACTTGGCAAAGTTGTAGAACCTAGCTCGGGACCTAGCTAAAGATAAAGAGAAAGAAAACCAAACAATTGTCTAGTAGATTTGGAGATAAATCCACTCTCTGAAATCATGGAAAAGTTTTGAGAAAGAATTTGTCAAGCCTGTGTTGACGAAATCATTGCAATTTATATATCTTTCGATTGCCAAGACTATGCAGAGCAACGTCCTTTTTACAGCTTTCTGATAGGCCGAGTAGTATTCGAGAAATTACCTCATTTTTAAGGGTCGTTTTGCAAAACGGAACCCAACGGAAGCTCGTTGCTCACTGGGGTGGAGCGGAATACCTCAAGTTTAAATTACAAAGCAGACGACATCATTTGAGAGTTCTATTACCCTCACAAGAGCAAACTCAGACCGGTCTGAGTTTCAGATCGGGGTAGTGTCTGCTAATTTGCCTCCCTCTCACATGAAAATTTTCAAACCGGTTTGAGTTCAGCTCACTTACTCTGCACATGCGCATTTCACAAAATCTTTCCTGAACATAAACAAACATGGCGCCAATTGGTTTGAGAATTCATTTCGCCCCGAAACGAAAAAAATTTCTGCTCACATGAAAATTTCAGGTCGACCTGAAAACTCAGACCGACCTGAGAGACCGAAATGAATTTCAGGTCGACCTGAGTTTCATTTCGCCTTCGTCATGTGAGCACTCCAAGGGCTTCGACCGTAGACCGAAACGAATTTCAAACTCAGACCGGTCTGAGTTTGCTCATGTGAGGGTAGTCTTAGAATAGTCAGATATCGGAGTGAGTTGAGAATTCTGGGTCTTCTTAATCTCATATTTGAAATGCTTTTACTCCATGATTTCAATTCTAATGCTTGCTATATCATGTGCTTCAAAAAAAACAATTTACATCCTACAGCAGTGTGTCCCAAAAACAGGGTGCAACCACATTTCCTCGAGACTTTTCAGAAAATGAAAAATATCTGAATTAATTGCGTACGCATATCATCCAAAAGCACAACCTATCTTCTTTCCAATGATATGCAGTTTGGATAGAAAGTGTGGCTTATTACAGAAGCAGATAAGTTCTGGGATATCTCAGGCAAAAGCCTTTTTTGTCAAAGCTTTTCTTAAGGGCATCATTTCAAATGCTTCTAGGCCTGAAATGTTTCTACAAATTGCATGTTGTAGCTTTCACAGTACAAAATGTCTTTATTTGTTCTTGAGGCATGCTGCATCTGAAATAGGCCATACTTACTAAACTATCAATCAAGTTAAAGGTGACCTGAAACGAAATTTTTTATTTGCAATAGCTTTGTTGAACAACGAAGAATGCCATTTTCAGTTTTTCCATATCATGTTTTGTTCTGGAATTATTAGAATTTCTGGGGTTTCTTCTATTAACCTCGGCAAAAACCGGGTTGGTTTATTTTTGTTCCAATGTAGGACAAAGGTGGTGAGTTCGGTATGTAGGACAAATTCGGTAAATTCATGGACAATATTGAAATAATTCCTCAAAACTGGGTGGGATCCGGCAAATACTAAGGACAGAGGTAACACCAATTAACTCAAAATACGTACTTCACAATTACAAAATACAAAAACTGGGTGGGATCTCAGAAAAACTTGGGACAGAGGTCACAACAGTTCCCAAAATTCGGCCAAAATTGGCTTTTTTCCTGGAAATTTCAAGGACATACGTTACGTCAAATGGATGCAAAAAGCCTTACGATGTTGAGGAAATTAACTGAACAGCACCAGAAATTCTGCTAGAAAACCCGAAGTTTTATTCTGACCAGCTATGTCCCAAAAACTTGGCTTTTCTGGGGTTTCTTCTATTAACTTCGGCAAAAGCCGGGTTGGTTTATTTTTGTTCCAATGTAGGACAAAGGTGGTGTCAAGAATTTTACAGTACTTGACAACCCCTGACTTTCTACATACTTGTCAAAGGAACTGGTNTCTTAGAATAGTCAGATATCGGAGTGAGTTGAGAATTCTGGGTCTTCTTTTAATCTCATACTTGAAATGCTTTTACTCCAGGATTTCAATTCTAATGCCTGCTATATCATGTGCTTCAAAAAAAACATTTTACATCCTACAGCAGTGTGTCCCAAAAACAGGGTGCAACCACATTTCCTCGAGACTTTTCAGAAAATGAAAAATATCTGAATTAATTGCGTACGCATATCATCCAAAAGCACAACCTATCTTCTTTCCAATGATATGCAGTTTGGATAGAAAGTGTGGCTTATTACAGAAGCAGATAAGTTCTGGGATATCTCAGGCAAAAGCCTTTTTTGTCAAAGCTTTTCTTAAGGGCATCATTTCAAATGCTTCTAGGCCTGAAATGTTTCTACAAATTGCATGTTGTAGCTTTCACAGTACAAAATGTCTTGATTTGTTCTTGAGGCATGCTGCATCTGAAATAGGCCATACTTACTAAACTATCAATCAAGTTAAAGGTGACCTGAAACGAAATTTTTTATTTGCAATAGCTTTGTTGAACAACGAAGAATGCCATTTTCAGTTTTTCCATATCATGTTTTGTTCTGGAATTATTCCCCATTTTATAGTTGGAGCTGATGACGTCATTTTGTTTGCAAAAAGCCAAGAAAACAATTGACATTGACAACATTTCTTACAACAAAGCCTGAAAACCCAAAGCTTTTGTACTGGACTTTCTTCTCATGAGATATATGATATTTCTGGGCATTTTTTGTCGCACTAACATACTTAAGCAGCAGGTTTAATCGCAAACATAGTCATTCTCACCAATTTTTCTACTCTTTGCCTATACTTGACTTATAAATATGCAAACAAAATGACGTCATCACTTCAAGATGCAAAACAGCGAATATCTCCGAAACGAAATAAAATATCACAAAACTTTAAACTGCATTACCAATCAAACAAGTTTGTCATTTCCTTTTGCGAATAAAAATTTCGTTTCAGGTCCCTTTAAGAATCATTCTGTTTCCTTTCACCAGCGGATATCGCCACTGATCTTCATTGATCCCGTGTGTTGTACGCTAAGTTATATTTTGGTAATTAATGTATTGCTATATTTGGTAATTAATGTTTGGTAACGGTAAAAATCATTCAATTAATGTATTCAAACTGGATCTCAGTGGAAAGAAAATAAATTGCATTTTTAGGTGGTATGCATTGCATCTATTTAAATCGTATTGATTGTTTGGTTGCGCTTCTGTTATAGTTTGGTTGCGTTTCTGGAACACCCCGTAGTGTAATTGTATTTTATGATCAACTTATTGAGTAGTCATAAGAGCGGATGACCAAACAATACAACAACTCTTAAAAGTCAAACATATTTCAAGATGTGATATCTCAGTTGCCAACTTGCCATGATGCAGTTTTTCCCTTACGAAAACTGCTTTTGCAGAATGGAGCCAGGGGTGGATCCAGTAGGGGGGACGGGGAGCCATGCCTCCCTAAGTGGTAAAAGTTCTCTTCAAGACCATTTGCCTTATAGACGAATAAACAAATGAGTGTTAAACCTCCACTTCCAAAAGTAACCATGACACAACTACTGTGGTTGTAGCTGTAGTTCGGATCCAGCCCGAAGTTCAAGGGGGAGGGGGCAACCTGCAGAGAGGGTGCCGAAAATATAACATAAAGTAAGCGCGTCAAAGTCATGTGAAAATTTTTGGACTCCAAATTAAGAAACTTCTTTGGGTTGTCTATTAAATAACGCTTTGATTTGTATGTTTCCCCCACATTCTGATCCAAACGATTAGAAAAGAGTGCGTTAGGATCACGACGAGGGGTGCACTTCTTGCCAAAATGGGGGCACCAAGTTGAGCTTTTATTGTGAAGGAGGAGGAAGTGTCAGTCAAAGTAAAGTCAAAGTATTTTAACCAACAAGAGCACCGTTTAGAATACAACTAAAACTTGTAAAAAGTAACTACTGAGTTATTAAAGCTTTAGTAAATTATTGGTGACTCCTGTCTTTCAAATGCCTTTGGGTTTTGCATTTGATAAACAGGGTGTCCAAAACAAAATGTCTACGTTTGATTAAATATTGAAAAATAAAAATTTAATGAATAACCCTGGTAAGATAACCCTGTCCATATGATCTTAAAATTGATTTAGACACTACAATCTTGCAAACCCGCTGATTATTCACGGGGCTATCATTTTCTGAATTTCAAGCCTGTGCAAAAGCTGCAACCAGAGGCTTCTCCATAGCACCTATTGTGAAAGTAGCATGGGACCATGGGGCTATTATTTATTTCGTTTATTGTTTATTTCAGATCAAACAAAAAGTGATTTGAAAAGAATTTCCGATAACCTAACTTTTTTAGCAATTTATCTAAGCGTATTGATACTTTGAAGAATTCTGTTGAGGAAAATTTGAAAATGACCCAACCTCTCATCGATTAAGTTTTGATTTAATGTTTTTTGGATACTTGCATTTTTAGCGAATTTTCTCAGTGATTGCAGAAATTACTGTATGACATTGTTGGATAACCTTCTTTTGCCTCGATTTGTGCAGTTTTTTCTCATACCAAGTCATTTAGACCCCGCTTACACGAGCAAAATGGGATCGATCCAGGATGGGATCGATCCAGTTTGGGATCGATCCCAAAATTTTGCAGGCGTTTAAACCCCGGGGGGGGGGCACTATGTATATTTTGGGTACTGGGGACGTGCCATCGGGCAGGGTATCGATTTTCTCGATTTTGGTGTAAGGAACGGTAGCGATTTT
>REGM01000015.1:1189738-1206191 GCA_004194415.1 Aurelia aurita | reverse complement strand
AGGGCCTGTTTACATGATCCCGCCTTGCCGGGATATCTCGCCTAGGCGGGATATCTCGCCTTGCCGGGACGTTTTTTCTGCTTGTGTTTACATGAGAGACAGAGGCGGGACGGGATGAAAATTATCCACGCTTATTAGCTTTGAGCGATTACCATAACAAAAGACTGATCATTATCGCATGCGCATTGACGTCAATTTCATCCCGGCAAGGCGGGCTATCCCGCCTGTTTCTGTTTACATGGAGAAAATCATCCCGGCTAGGCGGGGTATCCCGCCATGCCGAGACGGGATGAAAACATCCCGGCAAGACGGGACGGGATGAAATTCCCATGTAAACGCAAAGTTAAAATTGTATGTGTTTCTATAGGCAGCCGGGGTATCCCGGCAAGGCGAGATATCCCGCCTAGGCGAGATATCCCGGCAAGGCG
The DNA here is from genome assembly GCA_004194415.1 of Aurelia aurita. Classification (NCBI taxonomy): domain Eukaryota; kingdom Metazoa; phylum Cnidaria; class Scyphozoa; order Semaeostomeae; family Ulmaridae; genus Aurelia; species Aurelia aurita. Next base: position 1,205,763 of record REGM01000015.1, on the reverse strand, counting down.
GGATCATGTAAACAGGCCCTTACTAGCTTCAAAGAAAGAAGAAATTGTGAGAAGGTGTATTTTAGTATTCTAGCATCTGTGATCTACAGTGTACAGGCCTTGTGACAATAACACCCCATGCAGAACAAGACTTTTAAAGAATTTCCTAAGAATTCTCAGTTGAGAAAATATTTTATTAATGTACAGTATATATACCTAACACCTGTACTGTAAATAGAAGAAGTTTTGCAAACTGTAGCGAGTCTAACTACTGTAGGAATACCAACAAGAAAAGGAATACCAACAAGAAAAGTAATAAACTGGGAATGGGATATCTATAAAAAAGGGAAACTGGCATTTTCAGCAAAATATCACTGGGAAGTGGGATTGAGGACCCCTTCAGAAACCTCTACAATGAGTGCAGCAAATCTAAGCTCACAGTACCTTGAGATTTCCAATTTTGTCAACAAAAAAGAGTTGAACAGGCAACCACGTCATATTCCAATAAGACGATGTTTTCAACTTCATTGACCTTAAATTATTGTATCGAAGATAAGAAATCGATCCAATGCTCTGACTTGTAGACTGTGGGTTCAAAGCCTTGACATTAGGTGAAGACTCTATACGGAACCGACAACCTGAAAAATTAGGAGGAAAGAGAACTTTCAGTTCTTGTTTTACAACATAACTTGAAAATACAGTATCTATCCTTTATTTTGGTTCAGTGATGCAGTGGATTGTCTCATTTTTTCTTTAGACGTGAAGATCCCTGGATCGATACCTGGCAGAGGGAGACATCTCTCACTTTCTCTTTCAAAAACTCCCTGAGACTGAGATACACCAAGCTTTACATATGATAGCTCAACTCTTTTAAAATATCAAAACTTTATGGGGCCTGCAGGAGTAAAATGGGTAGGCTGGGCTGTAGAACTGGTTGTGTTGATGGCTGAAAAACGGTAAATCATAGCTTGTTATTACTTTGGAAATTTGGTGTATATATATGATGGACATTTGCTCATTTTATTTGAAATAAAATACTTTCTTGTTGGACCTGTTTAAAGCCCCTCGGCCTATTACAGTAAATATATAGTATGGTATAGTATGGTAACACTAGCAACATCAAGGATGGTAGTTCAGTTGTAGCTAAAAAAAAGCTGTGAATCACATTTGTTGTATGAAATCTATTCACATTTTTTGACTTAGTTACTTTACTCCCAAGCTTACCCATTTTACCCCTACTTTACTCCCAAGCTTACTCGTTTGTTTGCACCCTGCTCCCTGCTTCTCTAGCAAGGCCACATTCATAAGGGGCAAGGGCGTCATCATCAGGCCTTAAAGATGTGGAGTGGACTTTGCAGCATAAAAATAAATTAAGTTCTGTATGATATACCAACCCAAGCCCTTTTTAGAAAAAATATTGCTTCTGAATAAATACCCCCTTAGAAAACTATGTCCAAACCTATTCCTTTCCTGGTGGGCGAGGGATGAGGGTCGTGATGGCCTAACACATCTTATCCTTCCCTAAAATTCACACAGTAAATAAGTGCAATGTAAGCACGATATATATCTAACCCAAATCGTCTTTAGTTTGCCCAAACTGTTTCATGCATTTTGGCTCCTCGTTTGCATTATCAGCATGAAAAGTTTGCCCATTTCCACACCGGCAATGCGTACGATTGTTCTCAGACGCCGATCCTTTCCCATCTACATTGCAATTTCCATCGACTACCACACGCCCACGGTCATTTTCCAAGCTGTAATCTCCCTTCTCGAAAATGTCCCCACTGATAGTATTCCTTTCGATTCTGACTCCGCAACATTTAGGCCAACTGAAAACAAACAACAGCATCAAACAAATCCAATTTCTGACACACTCTGACTTCTCCATGACCATTATGTTGTTGGTACAAGTCTTGACTCTTGACCTTCAAGTTCTTGACATACATCTGCAACTACTCATCACTTCAAAGCTTTCCGTGGTAGCTGTTGATCATAAAATATTTGACATTTTGTCGGAAAACAGGAAAATATCTCTGCTATTCGTCAAACTTTCGTGTCGGAAAACCGGACAATATCTCTGCTATTCTTCAATTTTTTTTCCTTTCCCCTTGTTGTGAAGGCAATTTCAACTTCCGCAATCAATCATATTCAATGAACCAAAATATTGGCCTCGTCATCAAATGAAGATTTCTTTGAAACGTGAACGCAAGCCAAAAAGCGCGCGAAATTTAAACTCGCAAAGTTCAGCTCTGCTGTACGACAAAGCTGTCGGTTGCAACCGAAAAGCGCGCGAGACTCAAACTCTAAAAACGAAGAATTGCTTTAAAACTTCGAAGGTGGCAGTGTGTTATGGTTTGGCCACTTTGTAAACTAAAGAATTAAATTTGGGGTGTTTGATGCCTGCAAAACAATAAAGAACCAAGGAAAATTATTACTATTTTATTATATGACATAAATGAGCATATCCACTACAAGTGTGGCTCTTCAACGAAAATGCACAATTATGGGAGATATGGCGGCAAATGACAAAAAAACTTGGAAAAGTATTGCTTTATATAGACAAAAATGTAACGAAGGTTTCTAAGCAAGAGTAGGAGGGTACAGCAGACCCAGAAAATGCGCATGAAAATGTTGGAACTGAAGTTAAACCCTGTTTGTCCCAACAACGCAGCATTTTGATCGAACTCATATTCAACTGATGATTCAACTTTTTGCAATTACAGTGGAAGGTCAGTTTCGCGAATTTCCATAGCAAAAGTGAACAAAACGTAATTTAGATTACAATCATGTAAAGACTTGGAGATTTGACAAATCTGACGAACAGTTTTTGGTGATCGATCTGAATATTTTGGAAATAATTTTGCGACACTATCAAATTCCTACATCTAGATATGTCTAAGAGGCCACAAGCATAAATTGTGGATTCACAATTATACATAGATTTTATAGCAAAACTTTGCCAAAATTTGATGATGCTATCAAATTCTGTCATCTGCTTCTACAAGGCCACAAGAATAGGAAGCAATTGTCTGCAATATTCTCATATTATTTAATAAAAAATGTTGAAATTTGGAGGTATGGTTTCATCGTAACAATAGTATCAAAGAAACAATCATTTAGAATGTATTGTTTTCTACTTTTGAGGTCTAGTTACTTGTGCTGCTAGGGATTGTGCTGATTTCTTTGCTTTCACCATTTCAACGAGTTCCTGGAAATATGAAAACAAGGAAATTAAAAGCTCTCAAAAATGAAACACTTCCAGTACATCAATTTGGCCGGATAATGGTTATCTTGTTGAGAATTACTTATAGTCGATCCAGTCTCTATTTAGGGATTCCGTTTGCTATGAATCAATAAAACATAACAAAAATGAAACAGTTTACGACAAGTTATAAAGCGTTTAAAATAGTAAAATATTAACAATCCTAACTATCTTGCATCACATTTATCACGTTATGAATTATTGATCTGTGTATCTCTATTTTGACAATGTTGTAATATTTGATATATAAGTATTCATTATTTGCTGTTTTACAATATCTTAACTTAACGGCCGAAGCTATATAAGCTATGCTTTACTATGGTCGTATAGGATACAGATTTTTGATATTTCCCTGTAATAGCATTTAGCCCTGTATTCTATGAAAAAAGTTGAATTTGCGTCTTGTTTTGCAAGAAAGGATATTTCGGCACTTTATCAATTAAGTAAATTTCCATTAAAGTTGAGTTGACAAAGAAATATTACTTAACATGATTGGTAACATGGCTATTACAACAAAGACTTTCTGATAGACAATCCGTGTGTACCAACGGGGTAGTGCCCTCACATCTCCTCTCACCATTCCTTTTACGTATGTTCTTAAGTTGCTTGTTCGTTTTATTTAGAGTTAATGTATCTTGTAAGTATTTAGCCTATAGTTGTATGTAACTACGGTGCTTACAGTGATTATTATTATTATTATTATTATCAAAGAGAAGCCTAACATTTTTATTAACTCACTTTATATCTTTTCATGCATTCTTTTTTACTTCTTGTTGAAACTGCTTCAGCGATCCTATCCCATCTTTCTGGCGTGTTTGCAGGAAATGTTTTTAAGGCTTGCTCCAGCAACTAAAAAAATGATAACAATACTTGAGAGTTCAGCTACTCAGCTACTTTATTTGGAATTGGGAATCTTTCACGATTTTGTTCCTGTTCGTATCGTTTTGTTGCGGTACAAAAAAATCTGACACTTCTTCTTGATTGAGAAAACAGATATGAAAAGTCTTCGTGTGGTACAGAACTTTGAAAATTGCGTTGAGAAATGGAACCATTCGCTGAATATTTTCGTCTGACACTGGTCGGAGCAAATCATTAGATAAGGTCGGAAAGAGAAGAAACGAGGATAAGAAAAGGGGATAAATTTGAAAACGGATTTTCTGAAAAAAAAATTGACGAGCTGTATATAATTACTTCAAGAAAACACCATATAGTATGTGATATTCAGTAGGAAAAATTAGGACATTACAGACCTTCTGTTCTTCTGAACTCCAAGGATTTTCTGCACTCTGCTTGCCTACGAAAATGAATGTACAATAAGACCATTATAAATAAAAAGTGAAATAAGTAAATGACTAAGAACTAGAAGAAATAAAAAGTATAATTCAAATGGATGACACAGGGAGTCTGATACAATAGAAAATAACGCTAAAGATGGCGGCTCCAAAGACTCTGTTATGTTGTGTTTTGCTGCAAAACATGCTGGTAAAAAGCTCCCTGACGACCACCTAACGACGTAAAAATTTTGGTCTGTTATTTCGACTAGCTAGCTGGAATTCGGATCAACCTTGAATTCGAATGCAAAATGGTTAAAAAAGAAACCTTTCCAAAGCAGAAAAGGAAAAGTTTTGATTCGAATTGAAGATTCGCGTTTGAATTCCAAAATTTTCGTATTTGTTTACATTGATTCCTTGTTCAGAACTTTACCACAGCTAGCTAGTCGAAAAGGCAGACCAAAACTTTTATGTCGTTAGGTGGTTGTCAGGGACCTTTTTACCAGCATGCTTTGCGCGGCAGCCATCTCTAGCGTTATTGTATAATAGTGTGACTGCTTTAATGTTATGAATAAGTTGAAAGATCTGCTTTCGTAAGCCTCTAGGAAAAAGAAGTATTTGAGAATCGAAAGAGAAATACAAGGCTAATTATACATACCTTCATCTCTGACTGAAACTCCACCAGCCGGTTGTGCCACGACCTTCGATGTTTCTTTCTTTAATTTTTCAAATGCTCGTTTATTTACTTCATCTTTCACTCCTGGGTCTACAAAAGTGAAACAAAATTACACATTAACTCACAACGCTAGCTGACATTCTCTTCATGGTAACAAGAGCAGATTTCGCCACAATATAGCGATTGAAGATAACGGGATTTCTACGGTCGATTAGTCAAGCCGTAATGTAAATAGACAAGGCATGTCATGCCAAAATGTACCAGATGAGTCAGAAAAAACAATCCTCGTTTGAAAGCCCACTGCTCCCTGGATATCGAAGCAATATTATTGGTAAAGTTATTGTTTAATGGTGGACATGTTCAAATAAATTCTAAATTTTACCTGACTACAATCGGCCACTCCGTTCTGAAATTATGAGGGATTTTCTCAAGAAGCCCCTCCGAGAAGCCTTCAAAAACGGCATAAAATCACGACCAAATGTTCGTCACATTTCTGCCTTAATAGCAATGACTTGTACATGCTTTTGCACGTTTTATCCCTTTGGGAGGACGAAACAACAATATTCCTGTTATCTCTGGGAACATAACAACAATATTCTCGGAGATTTTATCCTCCCAAGAGGATAACAAGTGCTAAAGCATGTGGAAGTCATTGCTGTAAGGCAGAAATATTTGGAAAATTTGCTCGTGATTTTAGGCCTGTTTTGAAGGTTTCTTAAAGGGGCTTTCTCGAGAAGATCGCTGATAATTTCAGAGCGGAGCGGCCGATTTCAGTCTGGTAAATTTTAAATTATATTTGAACATGTCGACCATTAAATAATGTATTTGTTAATATTATCGTTTTGATATCCAGGGAGCAGTGGCCTTTCAAACGGGGATTGTTTTTTTCTGACTTAACCAGTATACCGTCAGAGTTTTACTTATTTTAATTCAAAGGTGGACCATTAAATATTTGAATTGCAAATAAAAAAATATACGAGGATTGTAATGCCTAATTTTCAGACCATGAATTAGGTTTCAAAGCTAGCTGGTTCTTAAATGCCAAAAATGTCGGTCGCAAAGATGCAACAAGACTATGTTTAGAATATTGTGCACCTCTTATATGTTTAACTGTAACATGCTGTTTGCGCCTCTGGTCCTGCGTATCTAATCAAATGAAAATCAGAATTCATATGAATCAGAACTAAATAAAAAGTAATTTCTTAATATTTATGGTGAAAATAATTAAAGGAAAACGTACCCATCTTTTGTAGAGATTTTGCCTTGCTGATTATTTGTTTCGCATTTCGATTTTGTGGTTCATTTGCATGCTCATTGATATAATTTGCTATCACTTGCCATCTGTCAAAAAGGAAGAAAAATGATATCAATCTGTAAAACAATATAACACATAATCGAAGGTCCCAGTAGCAACGCCCTGCCGTTGTTACAATTTAATTTCTTTAAAAATGGCTGCATCTCCAAGATTCATTAACACAATTAAGCTAGAGGACACTCAGCAAAATATTTCATGATAGACGCAAATTTACGCAAACATTTAAAAGAAAGACAGAATATTGAGAGTATGGAACAGAATACAGCTTTGATACGACTGCATTTTATATTTTTGTATGACGTTTTAAAATGTCTGAAAAGGCAACGAAAATTGATTCATATCTACAGTAGCAAGTGGGGAAAAGCAGAGAATACATAACTGCGACCAAAAGCTGAAAGCTATGCTTTTGGTAGAACTTTCCGTGCTATTCTTGCAAATTAGGTATTTCGAGGAAAGCATACGTGTGGCACAAACTGCTATCAAAATGTAAACATTTGATCGAGCAGCAAACACCACTAGCAAGATTTTAAAAAATGGAAGCATGAAAAGTTACCTCGATGCAGTTCCAGGTGGAAATAAAACTGAAGCCTTGACAAGAAGATGCAGTTCATCTTCAGACCATGGTTTATTTGCAGCTTGCAATGCATTATTTTGTTGAGCCATTGATTTTTTTGCGTCTGAAATTGGGAAAATGAAAAAGTAAATTGATGAAAAACATAATTAAGAAAGAGAACAAAACCAAAATCTTGTTGATACTTGTGTCGTATATTTAGCTGTTGGGTCTAATTGATGTTAGTTCTAAGGTGATTCCCACATTTGGTTCCTGCTTCGGAAATAAGTGGCTAAATGCTCTTCAAGTCTTCAAGCAGGTAATAGACTTAGACAAAATTGGATTGCACAGGTTTCTGAAAAATAGTATTTTCATCTAAAAATAAAATTAGATAAAGAATTCTTCTTATTTCAAAATGATTAAGACATCAATCAGAAAGAACCCAAGACAAAACGCAGTTGTGATTTTGGATTATAATCTATTTTTAATTTTCTAATCTTTCGCTGATTTCTTTCATTCGATTCTTGTCTAATTCCGCTCTTTAGAATGCATGCTGTGAAACATTTTCGAAAGAGAGGAAGAACTGAGAATATATAACAAATGATTTCATACTATCTTCTTTTATTTTTTCTTCTGTTTTTTTCAACTGTTCTTGCACATTATTAACCTGAAATTATATGATAATAAAATTAATTGCTTGATCATGAAAAATTAAAACACGAAACAATCCTTGCTAAATAATCATATGCTAATTTGTGAGATCACGAAGGTTACACGAAGATTGGGCAACAAAGCTTTTCTGCAGCATGTACAGCAAAAAATCTTGCAAAAACCAACATTTGTATTGATTCAAATAGTATCAAAAAGATTTTGTCTTGAATTCTGTCCCACGATATTTGACTCACAAGAAAATTTCTGACGATTTTTATGCTTGGAAATTAGACACTAAAAATCACTTGTAAGACGTTTAGTGATATCAAAATGTCAAAAATTTAGAAAATTGGAAAATTTTTGATAACCACATAAAATGAAAATATAACAAAATGCTACAAAATGTGTTTAATAAACTTACATGTTGAAGGTACACAGTTTGAAGATTTTTCATATCTTTCTTTTCTGACATTTCTCGCATTTCCTGCAAACTAATTAAAAGTTTTCAGTCGATAAATAATGTAGGTCAATTTGTGTTTTCAAGATAAAATTGATTGTTGAAGTCGAACTACCTCCAAACGTATATTTACCTTTCTAGAGTTAAATTTTCGAACGTAAATACACAAGACTCGAAACTTATATTTACCTTTCTAGAGTTAAATTTTCGAACGTTTTCTCCAATTTTTCAAGTTCTTGAACTAAGTCGACATCTGAACCAGCAAAATAACCATTTTCCTACAACATAATTGAGGATGAAATAGGATCAAGGAATCATCTAAACAAAAGAGTTTATCAATGATTATACGAAATACGAATAAATGAATAAATTCATAAACATGGGATAATTAATGCATTATAATGCAATAATGAATGAATCATCAACGACAGACAGAAAAACGAAGAAACGGATGAAGGAAAGAACCAATCAAGCAACTGATAAGTAATTACTTTTAATTCACCTTTACAATTTGTCTCAATACTTTCTTCTCCTTTGTTAATAGTTTTTTCATTTTTTCTCTTTCCTTCTTTTCTTTAGCAGCCTGCAGAAAGCAAAGTTTAACTTTTAAAAGTGATTTGAATAAGAAATCATGCGTCAATGACACAAAGACCAAGTTTCGGGAAGACATGGTGCTGATAAGGGCGAAAATTCTGGATCAAGTCTGGATCGAGTGACATTTTTCCAAGCAACGAATTTTCGAACGAAATGATGGTAGAAGCTCCATTTTTCATATTCATTCTTTTTTCATTTTACGCATATTCACCCAGGGATGCAATTCAGTTAAATAAGAATAAAACAACTGCTTTCTAATCGTCCCTGCAAAACTAAAATGTTGGACCTAAAAATTTCTAATCATAAATATAATTTACATCACCAGTCAAAAAATCCAAAACCAATCATTACGAACTTTTGAGTCAAATTCGAGGTTTTGATAATAATGATCTCTCGATTTCTATGTATGAACCAAATGCTATCAAGTAATAAACTGATCAAACTATAAATATATGTAGATACCTTTTCTTTGGCTTCTTGTTCTAACAATTCTTTTGCCTTTTTCTCTTCTTCTTCTGCTTCGAGTCTCAACTGCGCAAAAATAAAATAGGAAAGGGAATCAAGGTATGTTTAATGCGAAGGAGGGAGAATTAATGTGACGGTTGAAGCTATTTCTTATGAGACAATTAAACCATATTGACTATGATTAAACTACAGCCAGTCACTTCTGTCACAAAATTTTGTCTCGGAGAGATAAAGAGGCGTTCGTAATATTTACCACAATATTCTACGGTAGGTAGAATCTGATAGTTCTATACAAAAATCTGTTTTCTTTTTGCTATAAAATGTTGGGGTTTTTTCCAAATTTGTCCGCGTAATTCCTCAGCAAACATTTTTATGTTTAAAGATATTACGGACACGCTTCAGTTAATATTCTTTTCTTCTCTTCGAAATATTTTTAACGTCGAACAAAATTCATTCTGTGACAAGTGGTTGCATTCCTAAGATTCTGGTGAGGCAGGTGTTGCAATGGCAGCCAGATTCAAACCCTATTGCAATCTCATACAATATAAGGCACTACCATGCCATGAATACGAGAAATTAAAAATAATTTTGATAGCGTTCACGTTTATCTTGTTAGGTTAGAAAATGTATGATTGTAAATATTTTGGCATTGCTTTAAACTGAATTCATTTAATAAAAAGAAAAGCAAGCATTAGTTAAAATTTAAAGTTTCTAAATTTAACTTAATAAATTACCCTTTCTTTCTCTTTAACTGCGTCTTCCTTTGCTTTCTTTTCTTGCAATTTTTTCTGCTTTTTCTCTTCAGCAAATTTCTTGATTCTAGGATCATTCGCATAGGCCGTATCTATCATAAATGAGACACGAGCAAGTTAGAGAAATCAAAGAAATAATTCCTAAAATATTGATCCCGATTTGTATGATTTGAAAATCAAAAAAAAGCGTTTTGCTTTTGATTCTCTGACTTAAGAATCGCCATTTCACAAAACTCTTGTGCAAAATCTTCCAATGAAAGACCCCAGGGGATAAATAGTCTTGACAGCTTTCTAATTTCTTCTCTACATATCAGATAATATTTTCCCAAACTTTCTCATTGATTTCCTTATACTAAGGGATGTACCAATAATGTTTTGGCTGCATTTCAGTTCAATAAGATTATTTTTGAAAGACAATGCAATAAAAGACATTTCTGATCTTTCGTGAAAATTTCTCACCAACAAGCAATCGTATTCTCGCTAATTCTTCTTTTTTCTTTTGTTGACGTTTTCTTCGATTTTGCTTCTCCATCCAACGACGTTCTTCACGACTGTTGAAGAAATGACGAGTGTAATATCAAAAAATTATTTTCTCTTCATTGTTGAAATAAAATATGACAAGGTACTGTATATTTAAGGAGGGCAAGTAAGAATTTTGAGTAAGAGGCCGAGGTCGTCCAAAGAACTTTTACGGTATCTTCAAAAATGGCTCCTAAATCATCTTGAGAGCGTTCTCGTTGAAATAATTGTTGTTTCAGTTTGTATTTGCTTTGCGTAACATCTTTGCATGCAATATTTTCGATAAGCAATGCGTTTCTTCCATTAGAAAACAGCATTTTTTACTGATATTTCAGAAACAGCAGGAACCTAGACCCTTTGGAATCACCTCGTAGTTGCGTGATTGGAAAGGAGAGAAACTATCGTTTTACGAAATGAAAAAAACGTAGTATTTGTAAATTTATAAAATGTTTACCATTCGGCCTGGTCTTTATCTTCTTCATCTTGATATGAATAGTCTCTCCAGGATTGAAAATCGTACCTACAGATCAAGTGAAGCTTTTAGATCCAATGCTTTTAGATCCAAGAGGATTTAACGATGCACTTGCCTAAATTAATACAATCTTCCTGCAAAATTTCATATGATTTTGAGGAAGGAAGAATTTACGGGAATAGAAAGATACTTAGCTGATAAATAAATACATATGTAGAACAAAATTTCATTTAGTTTTGTTTTAGTGCCACACTCTGATGATGAAATAAGTTAGGGAGGCCTCAGTGTGCTAAATCTTCTTATTTTTTCTGCATCCGAATCTCTTTACCATACGTTCTTTCAACAATGTTTCAAAATATAACATTCCCAAAACCAAGATAAATCCAAGAAAATAAATAAAAGATTCACTGAGACAATGAAAGTGAAATAAACATTACAAGGAACTCACCAAAAAGTATAAAATTCATCGACTTCTTCTTCTGAACTTTTCATATCTCCAAGACCTGGAACTGGTGTTATGTTTGACCATCTATAAAAAGTTGATTGATTGATTGATTGATTGATGGCATGATTGGTAGAGTGATTGATTAGTTCAATAATTTAATGCATTAATAGTTTGATACACAAGGGAATCAACAAAGTATCAATAATCACATGGTTTTACTACAACTAGATCCGATGAAAAAGAATTTCTCATCGTTCAAAGCAATGACAAATTTAACATCCCAACATCTTCATTATGATTACTCTGTTGTTAAACTGCACCAAAGCGTTGCACTGCAAGATAATCAAAACTATGCTTTGGGGTTGAAGGGTTCCACAAAATCACTTTTCCTTGCAAATTTTGCCCAGAAGCAATGATATGATATATGAAAATGGTCAAAAACCAAACCCTGTCAACCCTTTTGTTTCAAATGATGTTATAAGATGATTGCTCAAAATGAAAAATAATTACCTCGCATTTCTTCTGAATGGTAATCTAAATGTTTCAAAGAAATCTCCTTTAACTTGAGTTGGTACATCGTCATCAAATGAAGAATGCACACTGTCATAAGCTCTTCTTGACGTCACGTTACTCAATACCTCATAAGCCTTTGTGATGCATGTAAAATACTCATGTTCATTTAGTCCTGGCAGCACAGTTTTCAAACTTTTGTGGGTTTTCTTGTCTGGGTGATGTGCTAGAACCATTTTTCTGTCTGGAAGGAACAAATGTTAGGTTAAAGGATAATTCCGGGGTTGGTATAATTGATGATAAAATGAAAGATTATACTGTTATGAATGGTGTATCATACTTTTTCCATTTTTTTTGTCTTTTCTCTGCAAAATTACGTTTTACAATCTGCGATAAATGTGTAGTGACGTCATTAAGCACGAGGTCAGAGCGTTCTCACGCCACGTTCAACACAAGAATGAGGCTGCCCTATTGCTTTCTCGCCTCTGAATCATGACAAACCTCCTTATCGTGTACTCGTGGAAAAAATAGAGACCCATGATGGTACATTTGGCCTAAATTACTAAGATGTTTATTGAATTGACAGCCGAAACACAAGTCTAAATGTGGAAAAAAATTTGTCATTTGAAAGAGGAGATGGTAAGTTTGTTTTCTAACATTCAATTTTACAAACCCCGGAATTGTCCTTTAAGTTCTTTGATAGGAGTAGACTTATGACATGAGTCCAAGTTTTCCTTCATTGAATTGTTATTCATAGAAGTGGAATGTTAAGTGGTATGGTGGGTATTGTAAAGGGGAATTGGGCAAAAGCAAGGAGTCATGTGCATGAGCTTCCATTTCAGAGAATAATATGGTGGTAGATCCAAATTCCTAACAGTTGACCACTATCACAATGAAGGATATAAACAAGAGCCTACAAGAAGTCATTTCTGTGAAACCAAACTTTCATGACCAATTAATTTCAAAAGACATTCCTTGTTCTTTGCTAAGAGAAGGCTACATTTTCTGATTTTTCTGCTACCAGACCCATAAATCAGCTCTCTTTTAATTAATTCAAGTCTGTCTCAGGCGTACTTTAAATACCCTTGTGCTTCAATTAAAAAAAATAGATGGTCATATATGGTACATACAAGCTTTTCTAACTTCTTCATCAGTCGCAATGTAGCCATCTTTAACTCTAAGAACTTTATAATGATCTTGTTTCTTCCATTGAGTGGAATCCAAACCAAGGATAAACACTTTGTCCTCTCTGGTTATTTCTTCATCAACATCATCATCATTCAGATTCTCCCCTTCATCTTCATTTGTTTCCGAACAGATTGACGTTGTTCTGTCTTGTTTTTGTCTTCTTAGGTAAAGTTCAAACCACCTTCCAACTGGCTCAAATCCAACACTTGTTAGACCTGTTTCAAAGAATAAAAAGCATTCAACTATATTTGCAAGGCCGTAAATTTGTCTGAATTTCAACCAAGGCGAAATGCGGGTCAAAGAAGTGGGTAATTTTTTTAATTTGGAAATTTAAACTGAGGCAGTTCCCTTGGTTGCCTCATAGCAATTTATGGCCCTGATTTGGTAAGAAGAAAGAAAAGAGGTTCAAAAGCCATTTTGCAACAAAATATACTTTGATGAACTGTACTATGTTTTGATCAGGGCCGATACCAGCCATGAATTCATAGGGGGGCAAAGAACCAAAATTTTCCGACGACAAAAGCAACAACAACAACAGTGACAACGCCCGTTGTAGGGACATACGTTAAAATCATGCATGAAATGACTGATGTACTCCTTCAATAACCAAAATTTGGAATTATTTTGCAATCCTACCTTGAACCCCCTCCCTGGCCCCCCACTGGCTTCGGCCCTGGTTTTGATATCAGAAAAATATTGTAATATGAAACCTTCTTACCAGAAGCTTCTTACTTAAAGAAAGGGAATAACCTGAGTTAAAAGATGAGATCTCATAGGTTTACAAAGAACCTGTTGGATTTGATAATCCAGCAAGTGGGCAAAGAAAGCAAAGCCAAAGAAAACAATGGAGTGTTTTGCTTTTTTTTATCCTATTTATAGACGGGCGCCTTATAGCTCAGGTCATTCACTTTAATGCTTACCAGAAGAAAGGTGATATTTCACGGCTTTCTCATCTGGTTCTGCTTCAGGTAACATTTCCTGAAAAAAGAATGGAAGGAATCAATAATCACCACACAAGTAGTATATATACTATATATTCTAATAATAATAGCTCTTCAAAAAAGGCTACATAGATACCCACTGGGTAGAAAGCGAGCCTTTTTGGATTGAGCATGCTTTCTTTAAGTCTTTTGTTTGGCATAGATAGGCAAGCCAGCTAGCTAGGCTTTTAGGTTAGGGCTTATCATTTTTTCATGTCCTATTATACTGCATCTCTGAAAATAATATCAACTACAAAATAGCAAAATTAAGAGAATAGAAAATACAATATTTACCGTTTATTTTCTGCTTTTATTTCTGGAAATTCAAAACATCTTCTTCACCTTGCTTTTTTAGGCCAGGGTTTGTTGGAGATGAAAACGAGGCAGAGACTGAAGAGGAGGCTGGTTAATTAGAATAAATATTGAAAGTGAGGCTGCGCGGGAAACTATAAATCGATCAATCAATCAATAATATTCTTTTCCTTTCCTCCTTTCATGCAAAGTGGAGCAGTGGAGCTCTCGACTGTTGGTGAGAAAAATTTCCTCCAGTGGTTTACGTGTTGTTGCAAGTTTTTTTTAAACGTGTAGTGATCAGTTTTGTGCAGTAATAAACCGTAATTGTGCAGTAATAAAACTTATTGTGCTCTGCTGTGATAGTTATGTTTGCCGGTCTTGATGAATTTTTGGATTGACTGTTGTCTGTTGATAAATTTCCAGAATTTTCCATATGGTGTTCCTCAATTCATCCATTTACCTGCAAAGCTTCTCCTGAAAGCTACATAAATGAACTCGTCTTTTCCAACCAACTTGCCATAAATAAACTTGTCTTCTCTTTGAAGGAATTTGCTTGACTTGAGTTCTTCACTTCTGCACTATAATAAAATTAAATGCATTGAAGGTGTTGTGGTGCCATGTTGTAATCTACTGACTTTGCAGCTAGGACTCTTGAGCATCATGCCAAGGGGTGGCGGACTCTATTATTGCTAGGCTATTTCTGCGACCCCAGCGCTTGGTGCTAAAAAACCGCAACTTCACCTTTATTGAAAGATAAACCTATTTTCTTAGTTAAAAACTTTTTGACAGCATTTTTCACCACAGTCATAGGCATAGCAGGTGGGGCTGGGGTGGTGACAGCCCCCCAAAGTTCGAAAAATTTACAAAACTCTGCCATATTCAGGCAAAAATCAGGCAAATTTTCGTAAACAATGGATTTTTTATTGACCGCCCCCCTCCCAGGTTTGATTTTCCCATACACTGATTACCACAGTTTCCAATAGCTTGACTCTACTTCTTCTAACTGCATACATTCACAGATCTGTACAATGATAGCAAACACCTAAACATAAACCCAGCATATGACTTATTCTTTTGGTTTTTATTCAGATTGTGGGATGATATGCCATCAATAAAGTCAATCTGCTCCATGTGCTTGAGAACAATTGGTTTCAAAAAGATATTGGGCCATAGAATGGGAAAGGTCTTTGAGAGAAATGTTCATTTTCAAGCAAACCAAAATCTGATACAATATTGGAAGAAGAAGATGGAAATATATGAAGTTCCTGACCCTGAAGAATCTGTAAAATGGATCAAAGAACATGTCAAAAAATTGGTATGTCCAAATTCTATCTCTTGGATAAAAGATGTCTCAAGCAACAGTTTTCAAAAAAATGAAATTAAAGCCATACAGCTGCTTTCTTTCCTCACCCTTAGTTATCAACACTTGTCCTCTTTTAGGTAGCAGACAATCAAAGGAAAGGAGAAGCTAATATTCACTTCCAAAATGAGTTTGAAAAATTGTGTAAAAGGAGAATAAAAAGGTAAAGGTTGAGATTTTGTTGTTGATTTGGCTTGGAGAAACATGCTTTGAGTGCTCAATAAGTAAGCAAAGATTTTAATCATCCAGAGTTTCACACTATCCTGAAGCAAAAGATTGGTACTT